>JANHFT010007382.1:338545-351768 GCA_032467955.1 Pseudoxenodon macrops
AGGGCAAGGATCACAAGATAGTGATTGGATAAAGAATATTTGAAAGAAGCTAGTGCTGTCTGTTTCCCCAAAAGATATGCCCATGGTTTGAGGATTAGTAAAACAGTCTGACTTCCTCCAGGAACAAAAGGGAACATTTCAGTTTCCATATTTTTTCAGTCTTACAATCTGGTTATATTCTGCAAGTGATCTCTTCCACAAAAGATTAGCCCCATGAAATTTAGCAAGTAACTTAAGAGGCAGGAAGCATTAACCTACGGCATATACTGGTATTGTGGCAGCACATTAACTTTTATTAAATCATGTGTCTTTCTAGGGAATGTATTTAGAATATTATTGATTCTTTATGGTTCTCTTCTCTTGCTCTTCAATTTGATGCAGCAACATTCTCATGGCCAAAAATAAATCTTTATCTTCAATATTTCAGATATTTAGACAATGACTTCCTGAAGAGTTAGCAATATTAAATGTAAATGAGAATGACGGGAAACTATACTAACTCACAAAAAATACAAAGTCATGACTCTTTAAAATGGACAAAAACTTTCACTTCACACTTGTCTACTGCTTGTATTACCAGAGATAAATTCATTGACGTTATAGATTTTAGGTGTACTGAATCAAATTTTTCATCAAAGCCCTTCAGAACATGACAAAGTCTATTGTTATTAGTTTCTTGTATAAGATTTTGAGCTTTGAATTACTTTCACTATTTAAAAAAAATCTATTTTCAAGTACTAATACAATGCAACAAGCTTGAACATTCAAGAACTCTTAGTGAAACCTGACATTTGGGGAAAGTTTAGGCCAAATATAAATGTAATAACAACCACAATATGTTGTTTTATTTAATTAAATTATGGCATCCTGCTTATCCATTCCAATTGCTAAGAAAGTGAGTTTTATACATGTTTTTGTGAAGGAAAGACAGGTCCTTGGGCATACGGCCAAATGAGTTTAAGCAAAGTACTAAGGTACGTATCATTTTAAAATTGAAGCATTTGTATGAACAAAAGATCACTTTATTGGATAATGAGAAAAAATTCTGAACTGGACCAGAGGAGAATCTTGAATGATTTCAGAATGTATGTTGCCACTGATATATATTGCTATAATAATCTGACCTCTGTGGAGCTCATCAGAAGTCTCTATGCCAGACAGCAATCCATTTCTATTTTCATTCCTAGTATGAACAATAGGGAGACTCTTAATACTATTTACTTTTTTAAAAGGGTGAAAGAAAGATTTGCATGAGGATGGGGATGGTTCTAGTCAACAGTGAAAGTTCCTATAGAAGCAGTAGGCTTAGCTACGGTTACCAGTCTGAACAGCTGTAGCTGCAGGTAGATGGAACAATATTTGGTCAGAGACTAGCAGCTGGCTAGCATGTTTGGCTCTTGCTGTTTCTCTAGTTCCAGGCAACTCAGCTTGACTTACTTCTTCTTTGCATTGACATTTCTGCAGACCCAGTTCATGCCATCCTTTAAAGACAATAGAAAAAGAACATTAGGTTAGACAGAATAGGTAGCCAGATCCTGATAATTTTTTCTCTTAGATTGGTTTGCAAAAGCACCCTCAGTCTTCTCTTGGTTCCCTCTACTACAGGTAGCACTTGACTTATGATCACAATTGTACATTGACCACACCAATTTACAGTAGCAATTCCAATCCCCCCCCCAATGAGATTGTTAACCAAAAATCAAGGATCTTTAAGCAAACACCCACCCCAATCCAAGCAATTCCAGGCTTGGCCCTTCCAAACCGTGAGCCTCAGTAAAGTATGGCACTGCCTGCAACTCCCCCCCTCCCAATCTCCCCACATCTCTGCTCTTTAAATGCCCTGTACCCTGCCTAGCAATATGCCAAGCAGCCCCAGAACTGGTTCTGGGTCTGCTTGCCATGTCCTGGGAAGCTTCCGGCATACCAGCCCACACCAACAGCAAGTGCTATCAGGCATTCATTTGCCCAGCTGCCTTCTCTCCCAATTCCCTGCAGTGACTTTTCTCTTCTTGTGCCCATCTGCCACAGCCAAAGCAGAAGTCCCTTCCTGTCTTTTTTTGCAGACCCAGCTTCTCCAACAAACGTTTCCTACACATGTGTCCGAGCGCTCTCTTTGTAAAGCTCACTGTCCTTAGAAGGCTCCACTGTGTCTGTAAAGCTGCACTGCCTTCAGAACACTACGCTGTCTTCGTAAAGCTGTGGTGCCTTCAGCAGCTTTTCAAAAGCAGTGCAGCTTTATGAAGACAATGCAGTTTTACAAAAACTATACAGTGTTCCAAAGGCTTAGGGACACACATGTAGAAAACATTTGCCAAAGAAGCTGGATCAAAAAAAAAGCAGCAGTGAAGAGGAGCCACTCAAGAAATGGCCATACTGTCCTTATATTATGCAAGCATCAATGATCTTTGACAGATGTCAAAATGAGAAATAGAACTATTTCTGATATGAGAAATGTCTATGTATTATAAATATATTTGAAGTACTATGTACAGTAAGGAATGCATCTTGCAGTACAAGCTATTGTTGCAATAAGGTGCAGAAGCAGTAGAGGCACTTTGGTGTCTTCTAGTGGTGAATGCCCCTTTATAACTCCAACGATCATAGATTCAATGAGCAATGATTCAATCAGAACAATCAGAACAATCCATATTTCTTGGGGAAGATGGGAAGTAACTGAAATTCTTATCAGATAAGCACTCATTTTAAACATAGGTCTGACAACAGCACTGTTTCAAGGTTAGAAAAAATTAAAGTAGCATTAATGCTAAACGTATGCAAGAAACGTAAAACCATACCAACATCATCTCGACACTTTACACCTGACTTACAAGCAAAGGTGTAATTCTTAAAAAGGCTGAAAATTTGCCATCAAAGACTCACTAGAATGCGAGGAAAAAAAGATTGAGAAAATGTATTGTTAGTGCTTCTCTATATGATTAAAATCATGACTTATGCACTGGCGGTAATAATGCTTTATGCTGACTCTTGATTGTCTATGTAAGATCCCAAGCCATAGTAAGTAGCCATATTACTTCCTTATTACCAATTTCCAGCCAAATGTTTAGTTTTTGAGGTACCGGTAGGTAAACGTCCATCTAGTTTGGGAATGCTCAAAGGGTTGCAAAGAATGTTGTAAATCATGTTTGGTTCATTCATACTTATATACTAAAATACTGATATTCAAACTAGACAAATGGGCATGTTTGGCTTTTGAACTGTCCTTTCTAAAATGAACCAAAGCAACATGGTTTAAAAATACTGCCTGAATACATATAGTTTTATAATAAATCAGTACAAATATTTGTACTGATTAGTATATTACATAATATAGATGAAAGCCCCTTGAGAAAGCTCTAATGCCAGAATTCCTTGCACGTTCACATTTTCAATTTCATTTTATAAATCCTCATCCTCATATATTACAAACATCAGCATGAACTAAACTGATCCTTATTCTGAAGTATTAGGGAGATCCAGATAGTGTGGTTGTGTATCTCTCTAGTTCACCTCCTTAAATGGGAAGTACAAAATCCCCAAATGACCCCCAAATCAGCTTTTATCTTCCTGGGTACTTCCCCTCTCCCATATGACTTATTTACTATCCTATCCCACCAACTTCTATATATGGAATCTCTGGGTACTTTTTTAATGTCATGAGTCATGAGTAAAATATATAACAGCTAACTTGTACAAGTTTTCACAAGAAGTTAAGTTCCCTAAGCCCAGTCTGATTTATTTCAGAGGTAAATGAATTCAAGATTGCAACACATTTTTGCCTGAGAAGACAAGAACTGAAGTTCTTGATACTAAGATCTGATTATAAATTTGAACTGTAAAAGAAAAAACACTGAGGACATGCCAGAATCTCTTCTTAATCATAACTACAGCAAAATAAGTGTTAGTGATTCCAGAGAGGTATATTCCCAAGAAAAAGAGTAAATGATTGCAACTTAAGTTAAATGGAAATATTTTTCCCCAAAAGATTTGCACAACAAAATGCATTTTTAGCCTGATTGCAACACTAGGCCAGTCATACCATAGATATAGATGTCAGCCCTTCAAGCGGATCAAAATAGGAATCCAATGCCATATAAGACAATACTATTTTTTTAGTAAAGCTATAGAAACAGAATCTTGCAAATCTGAATGCACTTCCCCACTTTATTTTTGTGAGAGGGATTTGTGTGTAATTGTTACTGTTCTTTTATTTGTTTATAGATATGAAATAAGAATGGAAAGAAGAGATATTTTTCTTTGTATTTTTAGAGAAAATGATAAGGTACTGTGTAAATGAAATTGATTTCTTGTTTAAAGTTTATATACCTATATAAAACTATATATATTTCTGGTAGCTCTTAATGAACTTTTGCTGATTAAGATTGAATGATGAGGCTTTATTATTTGTTAACAGATAAAAGATGAGATATAGGATGAAGAGATTTTTGGTTGAAATGTTAGGGAACATGTTATGTTACTGAAATTGTTTGTACTTTTCTGGATCAAAGAGGAAGTCTGAGTGAGTGAAAGAAGGATGACCACACCTAAGTTAATTCTGAAGGAAGAAAATGCTCTAAATGGATATATGAGAGGGAAATGGTTTTTATATTTAGTCAAATTCCTGTGGGGGAGAAGGCTTAGCTGGGAAGGAAGTAATTCTGCTGACTTATCTTTTTATTAAACTATTTTTAAGCTGCACTGAAAGAAATATCAACATATCAACAGTTCACGAATGAAATATTTCAAAAGGCTAGAAATTAAAACTAAAATTAATTTTTCACCTAATTTTTCTTCCCAAAAAAACTTTTAAGAGCTTTTAGTATCACTATTCCTGGGTTAAAAAAATTGCACAGTAGCTGAATTTTAAGCTTGCTTTAAAATCTAATAATTCCACCATCCAGATACAACAGTTTGCTTAGTGACCATTTGAAGTTACAACGGCCCTGAAAAAAAGTGATTTATGATGGTTTTTCACACATGATTCTTGCAGCACTCCCATGGTCACACGATGACTCATATTCATGATAGTTGCAGTGTCCCGGGGTCATGTGATCACCTGACAAGCAAGTAAATGGGAAAGCCAGATCCACTTAACAACCGTGGCAAGAAGTCATAAAATGGAGCAAAACTCACTTAACAACTGCCTCGCTTAGCAACATAGATTTTGGGCTCAATTGTGGTCGTAAGACGAGGAGTACCTGTATACACGGCTAATAAGCCCAATCAGGCTTTTGAATGCATGCGCTAAAATAAGCCCTCTCCAAAACACAGCAGCAGCCATGAGGTGACCACACTCACTGCCTCCTGTACCTCAAAAATAATAAGGCCTTCCCGAAAATAATGCCAAGCACTTATTTTGGGGAGTCAAAAGAAAATAAGACCCTGTCTTATTTTCAGGGAAACACGGTACATATATATGCTTAGAACATCCGGTAGCATTATATCTGGGTAGGGCATGTTAGATACATTGGCACCAGAAGAATAATACATCTGCCCTTGGCATGTAACTTTAATGAAGACAAAATGCTATGTTGCTTATCTGTCTCAAAGATCTATTCATCATGCATGTTTGATACAAAAGGGAGTATTTTTTTCAGATAAATCAAGCATTTTAAATTAGAAATAAAATATTCCAATATTCTACAAGACATAATGAACAAATGTATTTCTTGTTTAAATTAACTTGATTTTGGCCTCTTCTAGATAAAAGCTTTATTCACCATGTGTTTTGACTGGATCACTCATATTGTGGATGATGGGAAATGTTTGGAAACTAAGAAAACAAATGCCAAATGAATATAGACATATTTATATAAAATGATTCATAACTTGGAAAATGAAAAATGCACAAAATACTAGGAACTGGGGACAGAAAAATGTTTATAACAAAGTGAGGCAATAGTCATCTTTTTAATGTTGTTTAGCAGAGAAAACTTGGCTTCAACAATAACAATTCTGTGATTTTTGTCTTGTGACATTATCAAGCATAAATATTAAGATTTATTTTGAGAAACAACCACTCAGCAGATTCAAGATAAGATGAACAGAAATCTGATCTACACAAGTACATCTTCCTAGGAATAAACTTTGTTGATTATATTAGGATTTAGTAGAGTTAGATTATCCTTCATCTTATACCTATTCCATTCTTCAGTTTATGTTGAAAGACTTTAATAGAAACATAATGATTAAAACAGGGATTGCCAGCCCCAGGTCCATGAACCAGCACCGGGCCACACAATGCCTGGAATGGATGGGGCTTTTTGCCATGCTGCTGGACTGAAGAAAAAGGAAGGTATAGAAAAGGAATGGAAATTGAGACTTCCGGTTGACGTCGCAGCGATTTCAGATACAGAGGAACGGGTTCCTGTGTTCCTTGTGCTGAGTTCTTCCTGTTTGTGGGCTCCGGAGAGAGCCTAACCCGCCCTGAAGAGATGGTGAAACAAAGGGGGGCACTCTTTGAGATCAGGGAGAGTCGTAGCTCTCCTGTCTGGCCCGGGGGCCTTTTTCCCTCTCGGCCACGGCAAGAAGAAGCAGCCGCCTATAGATGGCCACTACAAAGCTGGGACAACCGATGAATTACAGCTAAGACTGGTGCAGGAGAGAAGAAGGTGAGCCGTGGTGGAACTGGGGGAGAGGATTTTTCTTTGTTTTAAATAACCCCAAGAAACAATTCAGAACTATTTGCTCAGAACTATGTGTTTAAGCGGCACCTAAGGCTTTTGGGGCATGCTGAAGAAATACCTAAACGGAAATGAAAGCTGCTGGAGAATAAATAATAGATTTTGAAATAAACAGAAAAAAGACTCCTAAACTGGGAAGAAGTGGTACTGGGAAGGCATTTTTTGAAATATTGGAATTATCTATAGACAAAACTTACTCTGCTTATATATTTGTCGAATAATGCAAGTGACAAAGGGCTAATAAACTGAGATCTAAGTGGAAAGTGCCACCTGCTGACAAAAAGGGGAATTACAAGGAAGTGATTGGGGCTTTTTGATAACCTCTGGGTGTATTCGAATAGAACTGAATGTTAACCTATGAAATATAAAGAATTGGGACCAATTTACTCCTTGAAGGGGAGCTTAAAGACTAAATAAATAGTTCTTGGACTGTTGGATGAAAATTAACTTAAAAAAATAATAGAATAAGACATTTAAAAAGGAGAAATGAGTGGAATTGTCCATGAGATAGATCTACTCTTTCAAAATACAAAAGACATCATGGACAAAGGATTTAAGGACATAATGGAAAAAATGGAAAATATTATACAAGGGATGATGGTTACAGACCAAGACGTCCAGAAAAAGGGAGGAGCCAAAAGAAGAAATGAAGAAGGAAGAGAACAGAGAGAAGATTACAATGAAAATAATAGTGACCAATGAATTAAACCATGGGGAAAACATACAAAGAGAGTTGGAAGATATACTTGAAGTGGAGGAAGGGACCTCAGTAGTGTAGAAATCTTAGAAAATAGATAGTGGATGAGGGTAGAGGTGGGAGGAACACTTAGATTGGATTTCCAAGAAATAAACATAGATGGAAACTTAAGAGAGGAATGGGGGAGGCAAGAAGAAAAAAGCGTAGCAATTGAAGTATCAAAGCGGGCAAGAGATGATGCGTAAAGATTATTGGTTTTTTTCTTTATTGTTGTTTCGACCTGCTTTTCCGCTTTCCTCTCTTTCTTTTAAAGCATATCAATTAAAAGTATAAAGTGGGCAAGAAATGATGGATGGATGATTACATTTTTTATTGCTGTTTTGAGTTGTTTTCTCATTCTCACGCTCTACTTTTTCTTTTCTCTTTTTTTAGGCAGGTGGCATGATTAGAAGAAAGACAGGAAAGAAAGAAAAAGTCTTTTAATATATGGAGGGGGTTGGCAAACCAGTGGTTCCGGAGTCGCATGCGGCTCTTTGGGTCCTCTGCTGTGGCTCCCTATCCCATCACTGGTTGGTCCTGCCCCTCGTCCGTTTTATTTCTTTTTTGAATATTTTTGGAAATCCGGGCTGAGAAACGATCGGCAGCCGCAGCTGAAGCTTCCCTTCGAGTGACTCTCCTCCTCCCCTCGTAACCACCTGGCTGGCTGTGGCTGAGCCAGGAGCGTGCGCATGCATGGGGGGACCGTCCTCAAGTGAGCGCCAAAGTGTAGGAAAGGCGTGCATGGGGCGTCCGACTGCTTGCTTAGGAAGGGTCTCCCCACATGTGCGCGTGCTCCCAGTTCAGCTACAGCGAGCCAGGGGGTTGTGTGGGGAGGAGGTGGGCCAGCCAAAGGGAAGCCTCTGCCATAACTGCCGATCGTTCCTCTGCCAGCCCGGATTTCCAAAAAGAACAAATACAAGATGTAGCAAAATGCCCCAAGAAGAGCTTGCTGGCTTGGCCCAGCCACGGCAGAGAGGGAGGAGAGAAGAGAGAGACATAGAGAAACACATACAGAATTATTCAGAGGGGGTGAGGGAGACAAAAGAGACACACACAATGACACACAGAGAGAGGGGAAGATAGGGAGATGGGGAGATAGAGAGATACAGATGGAAAGAGAGATAGTGTGTGTGTGTGTCTCTCGCTTCCTGCATCTGTGCTTGTTCTCACTGTCGGAAAGCCCTTGCAGTTCTGCTATCTTTGGGGCTGGTCACCAGTTGTTATTTTCTTCTTTTTGGAAAACCGGGCTGGTGGAGCAATGAGCGCAACATGTGGCGGAGTATTCCCTCTTCTTCCCTCTCTCCTGCCCCCCTGACCTGCTGTGGTAGGGCCAGGAGGGTGTGCACGAGAGGGGGGGAGGGAAGCCTCCGCTGCATGTTGCACTCATTGCTCCACCAGCCCGGACGCAGGGCTGCAAGGGCTTTCTGACAGTGAGAACAGGCACAGAGGCAGGAAGCGAGAGCGACACACACACACACACACTCACAGACATAAGAGAGACACAGAAAGAGAAGGGGGGAGAAAGAAAGAGAGAGAAAGCGACAGAGAGAGAAATGATGAGAGGGAGATAGAGAGAAAAAGAAATACATATAAGAGAAAGATAAGAGGGAGAGAGAGAAAGAGATGAGAGGGAGGGAGGAAGACAGAGAGGGAGTTACCTATTTCTCATAGAAAACACGAAGCCACAAAACCTGGGTAGGCATGGTTGGGGAGGTCTTGTGACTGGGTGGGAGTGAGTGACATTGAGTTGACCATGCCCACCCAGGTTTTGTGGCTCCGACTGTTTTGTTTTCTGTAGGAAATGGGTCCAAGTGGCTCTTTTTTTAAGGTTGCCGACCCCTGATATAGGGTGACATTATTAATAGCTAGAGTAAGTAATAGAAATAAAGGGAATATTAATGTATACATTTTTATTTGATAAAATGAAAGTAACAATGAGAAATAGGTGGCATAATTGAGAAATGATAGATTGTAATCTAATATGGATGTGTATTGTTATTAGAAATACATAAATTGATTCAATGTAATAATGTTTAACCTGATCAGTTTTATTTGTATTGGAATGCATGGTGCCCAGGTGCCACACTGTTCGCACATTGATTTGTCAAATTTTATAAAAATTAAAAAATGGGGGGAAAAGAAAAGGAATGAAAATTGGAATAAATAAAATGTCTTTACTTCCCCCAATATCTCAATGGTTTTCTTTTTTAATGAATATGTCTTGCATATTAACGGAGCTCTATAAGGGCCTAATTTTCAGCTTCTGAAATTGCCCAGTCTATCTTGTTATGGTCCAGAGCGTATCCCATCATGACTGAATTCTGAAAAGTAACTGAGAAAAAATGGAGCTTCATCTTGCATTTTATATTCCCTTCCAGCACACTTTTACTGAGCCCTATTGTCATCAGTCTTATTCTTGAACTCTTTGGTGACTCTGCCTAATGCAGTAATGCACAAACATACACACATATCCTTTTAATAGGGCCAAACCAGATTGTAGAGGGACCACTTACAAATACAGAATGATACGTACATACTTACACTGTACATCATTTTACACAATATAATATGTAAAAGCTTATTAAAGAATTATTTGTGGCAAAAAGAAATGAAGGAGGATGGCTAAATAAAAACTGGCACAATAAACATATTATCCTTAAAACTAATTTGGAATATAGAATGTATGTTGTTAAAGGAAGTAAATAATTACTTGAGAACAATCAAACAAGAATGGGGGTGAGATTATTGAAGCAAAAATATGAATTAGTGTGTGATTTGTAGTGGAGAAATCCATCATACATAGAACCTCCCTCTTGCCGAGTGAGTTAAAAATTACATTTCTCTATTATGCGTTTGGTTCATAGCTTACACTGAAAACACAAGGATGCAAAATAAGAGGAATGCCTATCTCTTTCAGATCAGTAGAAAAGCCATTCTGCCAAAATAAACATTGTCTTCTCACCGACACGCCCTCTCCTGTCAGGGCTGAACAAGACTGAATCTGCCAGACTCGATCCCGGATTGTGTGCAAGTTCAGACCCTCTGCAATCTCTGCAGCAGGGGCTGCCGTCAGTAAATCTTGTTTGTTTGCAAATATGAGTACTGGAACGCCACTTAGCTTTTCTTCATCCACCAGCTCTGCTAGTTCCTGAAATCATAAAGACATGTGCAGATTTTTTTTATAAAACAAACAAGATTATTTTCCCTTAAACAATTCTGGAGAAATATTGTAACATAATATTTTATTGCAGCAGTATAGATGCTAGAATAAAGAGTCCAGGTATGTAACACAAGCAAGCACTAACACCACAATCTAAAATACGTTTTTCTAAAATTATAACAGAATATAGACTAATTGCCTTCAAGGCAACAGCAATGGATTGCCATTCCCAACCCTCAAGAGACTAGCACTTATGGAACAGCCAAAGTAATACATATAAGCTGAATTTGCCAGTATAGTGGAACAGCTCTTAAAAACAATTCATTTTAGCCTACAAATGCTTCAAATTCTGCAATCTTAAATATAAATTTTATTCATCTCTAATATATGGATCGTTAATACATCTTTTTTTTTAATGTAATCTTCATAAGACAGTTTTGATTACTAAAAGAATACTAAACATCCCTGTATACTGGGCTCATGTACTCATTATTTATGTACTCATTAAGAGTGCATTGAAGATTAAATGCAAACTGATCCTGCAAATATTATTCTAAACTAAATTCACTGTAAGAACACTCCTAAAATTAAAATAAGATAAAATAACCTTTATTATCATTTTTTTACTGTGAGAGATAGGAATTTATGATACAGCTGTACTCAAATTTTACATTTTCTGTTAATGGCATAAAAAAGGGAAATAAATGGAATGCAAAATGATAATTAGCATTTCAAAGAGGCGCATACACTTTGGATGGTTGGATGCAGTTGGAAAAGTGTTATAATTATCAAAGTATAATAATGCTTGATATAACATGGAGACTTTACATAATTCAACTGATGTGATCATTGTATCACAAATCAGAATTTACCAATCACTGCATTAAATTATCAGGGAAATCTTCATATTTTAAAGATGGTACAACAGAGTTTATATAATTCAGATCTGAGTGCAAAAAATATATATTTGGGTCAAACTTGTGAAAATTGAAAGGGAACTTTAAAAAACAATTTTCCTATTTTCAGCTAATTACTAACTTTAACTGAAAGCTGGAACTTAAACAAAACTCCATTTTTATTACTGGAAGTTCCACCTCAAAATCTGAAAAAAATCATTGTGTTATATCCTTATTTTCAAAAACTGTGACATACTTACTTGACCAGTTTCTTCAAATCTTTTTCTATCAGCACTATCAATGACATAAATCTAGAAAGCAAATAAGGAAAACACGCTTTAAAATTCAACTGTACGATGCCATTTCACAGACAGTATATCTGTAATAACAAGTTTTTGCAATAATAATCTCTCAAAAGTAAGTAATTTAATGCCTGTTGAAATTAATGGAACTTGAAATAGGGCAAAAAAATCAGTCTAGGATAAAATTGTCAGCCCCTTTTTTAGTGTTTTATAACACTTTTTCCAGCTGTGAGGAGTATCTGAAAAAGCACAGAATTCTCAGAGTGAAAGATTGTAGCTTGACAATATTAGGTATAGGGAGAAAAAAAAAAGTGATAACTTACCAATGTACCTGTAATCATAACTTGTGATTACTAGTACCTCACAATCCATTCTTTTTGTACCTTGGCTTCTGGGCTCTTTTAATTTTTTTACCTCTCTGAATAATTGGGTCTTGGGGGTAAGGAAAAATGAGTGCGGAAACCTCTGGTTCCTGGTGTTTATGACTGCAATCTAGTAGAATTGAGCCCATATTTTAACCACCACAAAACATTTAAATGAAATCTTTCCAATTGTAAGTTAGGATCTCAAGACAGACAACTCTGTTACAATCATGTCTTAAGCTTAGAGATAAATGAGAGCCTATACACCCACCTCTTCCTGCTATACAAATAGGAACACTACCTTCCTTTCGGATTGGGAAACTATAGTTACTAATTTAAGAACAAATCAGGAGAAGGCGTGGCTTGTTCCGGGTGAGACGACGATCTCTGAGAAGCTCCCAGGAGATCGTCGAATCTCAGCCCAACCGGGGGTCTTAGCGGTTCCTGAACTGTCCTGGAGGGATAGTGAAGTACGGGGGCACCTAACTGCATGAACGGGGAAACGACAATTTCCCCGTACTGCAGACTGAAGCCTCAACCCGGCAGATGAGAAGGCGGAGTGACCTGTCCCAGTCTGGAAAGCCACATCGAAAGGAGCTTTTTGAAAGAAATATTGTTTGTCTGGAGGGAAAGATCTGAAAGATATTGCAGGAGTGGAGAAATGGAGCAAGCAGTGAATTGGTGAGTTCGGCTCTTTAAGAGAGAGGAAAACTTTTTTCCCCCCCAAGTGTAAAACAAAAGTGCCTGGAGATAAAATGGCGGCTATTTCGGCACTTGGACTTAAAAGGGGAGATTAAAAAAAATCAAAAAAAAAGAAAACAATGATCCTTTACTTTTGCACCCGGAAGAAATTTATAAAGGAAGAAGAGTGTTTGTTTTCCTTTTTTTTGTTATAAAAAAACGAGTGGATTATAGAAATTAAAAGAAAATCGATGGGAACATCTGCTGGTGAAAAGAGGCTATTGCAATGATTGGACTTTGGATTTTGGTCGGCATTTACAGAAAATAAGAAAAATATATAATAAAGAAGATACAAACCCTTGGATTTGGAAAGAAAATTATATGGATTTTGAATTTAAATTTAAAG
>JANHFT010007382.1:355372-365420 GCA_032467955.1 Pseudoxenodon macrops
AACACCTCGCGTCGGGTATCCCCCCCCCCCCCCGGAATTAACAGATAATTCTGTTTGTGCTGCTGCTGCTGTTTTACAAAAGAAAAATGTTCACCTCACTCTGACACTGATATACCTGTATTAACTGGAATGTCTCTGTAGCAACATATTGTCCTGATAAGATCTGAACCATTCTTGGAAGTTTATGAGCTCTCCATTCAGGCCTCCACTTTAACAGGGTACAGAGTTGATTTGGTTTTATAATTGGCAAACTTCTTTCCCTGCATTACTCTCCATTCTTGCTTAGAAATTTTTTTCTATAGTACTTTAGAAAGTCTGACTTTAAACTTTCTAGAGTACTATAGATTGCTGTTGTTATCCTTTTCTCTTCAAACTTATGGTGATTTGTAACAAAGAAATGCTCTGGTAGTTTTCTGCCTTTCTGATTGCAGGTAGTCCTCCTTAACAATCATTCACTAAAGTATAGTTGGAAACAACAACTGCCTTGGAAAGGGTGTTTATGACTTGTAAAGCTTTTCTGACCATTGCAAAATACTGGATCCCCCTTCCCAGTCACATGATCGTGATCTGGGTGTTTGGCAACTTGTTTGCACCTACAATTGGTTGCCAAGTGCCCTGCAATCATGTGATCATTTGTAATCTTCTGTGCCAGCTTCTCCAGAAAGACACTGGGGAAGCTGGCAGGGAAGATTGAAAGCTGCTGTCATTTGCTGAGAGGACTCGTATTCATCTCTGGGAGCTAGCTTAACAAACTCCCTGTCAAAAGATTTCAGCTCTGTGCAAGCAGATACACAGCTAAAAACTATCTCTCCATGCCTATGCAACATCTGCAGAACTGCGAGGAAAAAAGGATTTTTAGCTCTATAACTGCTGCCAAAATCCAAGCAGACATGTGGCGGAAATTCTTCTCTCCCTGAAACTCTGTCCCTGTAGAGCTGCAGGAAGCATCATACCGGCAGAGCTGCAAACCACTCTTTGCCTGTGGAGTTGCAGGGAGAAAAGGATTTTTGGTTCCATGTCTGCTTGGATTTTGGCTGCTGAAATCCAAACAGGCAAGGGGCTGAAATCTTTCTCTCCCACAGTTCTGCAGGCACAGAGCTGCAGGGAGCTCCATGCCGCAGAGCTACTGGGAGTTTCATGTCTATGGAGCTGCAGGGAGGGAAAGATTTTTAGTTCTATCTCTGCTTGGATTTTTGCTGCCAGTAAAGATAAATGGGTTGCTTTGCACACAGTGTGACAGGGAGCAAGCAGAGCAAGCTAAGGCCTCCAGGCCTGGCAGGGAGTAGGCTGAGGCCTCCTGGCCCTGGTAAGGCAGGGAGCAGTCCAAGATATCTTGGCCTATAGCAGCCTTGCATCCCACTGCAGCACACCTACAACTTGTGCTCGGTCTGCGCTGGGACTCCCACACACTCCACCAAGGCACCCCTATTGCTTAATGTCCACAACTGAAAGATCCAGGATTGCAATCACAGAGTGAAGCAGTTACATGACATCTAGTTTAACAATGGCTTCACACAACAACTGAGATGCTGGTCCCAATTGTGGTTGTTAAGTAAGGACTACCTGTATGTTTTCTATAATAAGTACATAGATGGCCTCTTCCTCATTGGATATTACTTCATGCATTATGCATGTTTTATGCAGTAGGGAATCAATGAGCAACTTTGTAACTGATGGTAACTTCTCCTTTTAATATTCAGGAAGATATGGACTATCTGCCAGGTCCCAAGAATAATAGAGCCTGTCTGCCACACCAACTTTGGATTCTCCTGCTATTCTGGTTCAGTGAATATCTAGTTTTCTATCTAAATTAAGTACTACTGGATTTTTTTATAGCAAGATAATGGGAATGCCACATAAGACAATTTGCAATCTGTAATAGGAAATAATGCTGCCTTATTTTAAAGAGCTGTTGTCATAAACATCACCATAATAATTAACACAAATCTGAGAACATTGAGTGAGTGGCATGTGGTGGTGGAAGAAAGTTCCCAAACATGATGTGCAAAAGATACCAAAATGGGAACAGCTCCTTAAAATGTTCCTTCCCTACATGAAATTCAGTTGTTTATTGGAAATATTTTATCTCTGTTTTATATAGCATTCAAGAAAAATATATAGATATGAATGAAAAGATCCCACATCATAGCTCAATTCATTCTTTTCAATCTGAAATATCACATAGTTTCAAACAGAAGGCAATATCAAATGAAACGATCAGGTAGTACATGGCTGCGTTAAAGTAGTTAAGAATAAAAAGGTGTTAAAGATTTCATGAATTGACATATGCACACTTGCTTTGCAAAATGTACCTCCAGTCTAGTACAAAATAAATGGAGGTATTTAGCAGCAACATATCTTAAATTTAAAGTCTCTGTGTTATTTCATATACAATACAATGTATCCAATGCTTACCAGGATATCAGTGTTCTCAAAATAATTTCTCCAATATGGCCTGATTTTCCTTTGTCCACCAATATCCCACACATTCAACTTGAAACCTTGGGCTTGCACACTTTTAATGTTAAAACCCTATAATAAATTTTAAAAAAAAACATAAGTGGATACAGTACATGGCTATAGTTTCATTGGCTCACAGCTTATATATCGCAACCCTGGAAAATGTAACAAGATAAAGCCTATATCGCTATTCAGATGAACTCACTGTAGGCAAGGTGAAGGATATAGTAATAGCCTTGCCTGAGTCGGGATCTATTTATGTCACAGTTAAAAATATATATGTGGCAGCTTATAACGAGAAAGGAGGGTCACACAGGGAAGTCAAAGAATAAGCAAATAAGGGGAAAACAAAATGCCTTTGTTCTCAAAGCCAAACCCAATGGGCAGGTTAATCAGAAGCAAAACTCTGCACTCTTCATGTAAGAAAAGTAGAAGCACCAGCTAAATTTCTGAAAGACCCATTTCATCAATTAAAGCTCCGACTGAAAGGGTGTGCAAATAAAAAAAAAAGAGAAGTGGTGCAGACTGGCCACAAGCTGCGGCGCACTACAAGGGATGGGTTCTAAGCTTGGAATCAGAGAGTGGGTTTTGCTTTGAGGCATGGGAGGATTTCATCAGCAGCTGCTTACAATCCAGACCCAGCGTGCAAATCTCCAGCACCACCTGCTGGCATTTCTGAGATGCTCATAATTGGGTATCATTTGAGACTTTGCTTGTGCAAAAAAGAAACAAAAAAAATGCCTGAGCTACATTACAGTCTACTCTTTTAATGAATATATTACATACAATATATGCATTCTATATCTGGTAACAGTAACATATCAATACAGGTAGTATTTAACTTACAACCATTCATTTAGTGACCATTTGAAGTTACCATGGCCCTGAAAAGTGACTTTTCATGCCTACAACAGTTGCAGTATGCGCATGGTCATGTGAACAAAATTCGGACCCTTCACAACAGGTTCATATTTACGATGGTTGCAGTGACCTGGGGTCATCTTTTGCAACTTTCTGAGAAGCAAAGTCAATGGGAAAACCATATTCACTTAACAACCGTGTTACTGACTTAAAAACTGCAGTAATTCACTTAACAGTGGCAAGAATAGCAATAAACTGTGGCAGACAGAGCCCTCTCTGCGGGCACACCAGTCGTTGTCCCAGCCCAGTTGTACTGCACATGCGTGCACGCCTCCTGCCGGCCAGCTGGTCTTCAGGTCTCTGCCACACATGCATAGGGGTGCAGGGCACATGCGGGAGATGTACATGCATGGGCGTGCACATACATGGAGCAGTCGCATTGCATTTTGAGGGTTCACGCATGTGCACACACACCCGCACCCCGTTTTGGGTCTAGAAGGCCTCCTGCACCAATCTGGAAGCCAAAACATCATGCGGGGGTGCCATGTAAGGTCCCCCCATGTCCCATTTTGGGCCTAGAAAGCCTCTTGCACCAACCTGGAAGCAAAACTGGAGCACAGGGGTGCCACACAAGTGCCCCCAGCGCCCCGTTTTGGGTCTGGAAAGTTTCCTGCACCAACCTAGAAGCCAAAACGGGGTGCATAAATATATTTTTGAAACTTTGCAAAATTATGGAATATCTGCCATATCAGTAATACCATCTTTCATTACCTGGGTTGGAGTGATATGAGTGATATCTTCAGATGCCAGTTGTTTCAAAAGTGTGGTTTTGCCTGCATTATCCAATCCCAGGAGCAGGATCCTAACCTCCTGGTCTGGTGCACTCTTCAATTTACGCAGAATTGATAGTAAGCCCTGTCAGTCAAATAGAGAGGAAACTTGCTATTTCAATAATCATCACCAAGATCTATTTTTGTGAAAGCACATATGCTATTCTCAATATATACTAAGCACTGCATGTTAATAAATTATACAGTTCCCTAGCTACAGATTCATAATGTATAATTCAAAAATCAGGGAGAAACTATCCCCCTAGTGGATAAGATTAAAAAGAAGTAAAGGAATAAAATCTATTCATCAATACCCTATTTGTATTAAGTATTAAGAAGGAACACCAGAAATAAATGTAATATTTAATCATTTCTTAAATAAAGGAGGACAAAAAGGAGATTGTTGTACATAGAAAAACCATATACCCATATTTTTTGGACTATAAGACTCACCATAATATAACACGCACCTAGATTTCGAAGAAGAAAACAAGAAAAAAAGTTTTTTGCCTCCATGCGTCCGATTTTTGCCCTCCCTGGCCCTGAGGAGCACTTTGCAGGCCTCCCAAACCCTTGGCACATTCCGTTTTTGCAAAAACCAGGCCCGTTTTTGGCCTCCTGAACCCCCCACGTGTCCTGTATTTGACCTCCCCAGCCCCCAGGAGCACTCTGCAGGCCTCCCAAACCCTTCACGCGTCCTGTGTTTGCCAAAAACGGACCCATATTCAGTCTATAAGACGCACAGACATTTCCACCCACTTTTGGAGAGGGGGAAGTACGTCTTATAGTCTGAAAAATACGGTCCATTTTCTTAATTAAAAACAATGTCATATATAACAAACAGCACAAGAAAGTGTTGATTTTGTAAGAACATTAATACTTGACAAACAAAGGGACTGAGATGAACAAAGAGAAAACAATTAACATTTTGAAAAGGGTGAAGATATGAAGAAAGAGGCTATAAGAGGCTATTAGTATACAGAACCAGAAAACCTGTGACCTGTTAAATCAACCTTTCAGACATATTTCCTTATCATATGCTTCAACGCCTTTAACAACAGAATTTCTAATGTACTGCCTTCACTGGAAAAGATAGGATACATTCAGAGATGTAGCTGCCTTGTGAATGTGTTGAACTATATAGCACAGTCAAACATCAGCACAGGAAAAGGTTCATATTTTGTATTATGGCATAAACTTTTATGAGCATTTTTATATTATAAAATATTTTTTTTAATTTGACAAATTTCAATTTGACAAGAGTCATGGATCTTGGATTTTAGACACATTCTGTAAGTTAGTCCTTCTGAGGTACCCTGGTTCAAAAATTCAAACATTGTTGCCTTAGGATGCACTGTTTCTCCCAGTTGAAGGTTAGGAAAATGAGAATTGTAGTAGTGTGGTGTGTGTATGTGTGCACATATACAGACAACAGAGGAAAATAATGAAGAGAAATGTATCAATATGTGTAATTTATAAATGTGACATTGCTAGAAGTTATATTTTTAAGTAGACTAAATATTTTGTTTTTGCTTGCAATTTGATCCTTTAAAATCAACTGATACCAACTGAATGGCTAAAAATAGTAAAGAGCACACATTTCAAACATTATAGAACCTTAGACACTAAAAATGAAAATAGAAAGAAGTGTAAGTATTTTTAAAATGTTTTAAATTTGATCTTTTTAATGTATGGCTCTAATCTTTCATTTGAAGCCTACATAAATTGTAATATAATGTCAGGCAGCAATGGATCATATCACTTTCATTTTATTTCCTTCCAATCCGAAAGATACCTGTACCCACTGAGTTTGAGAAAGAAGCTTTGCAGCACATGTGTAAGTGGACCAATAAACCCTATCCTTCAAAAAATGATGAATAAATCATCTGCAAAACCAGGATTCTGGTCTCCCTTGCAATCAGACTACTAGCAAGCATAGAGGAAAGCCCCTCTGCATCCCACGCTCTCAATGAGTAGGAAAACATTCCTAGAATAATATCAGCTCCAAAGAGTGGCATTAATAGAACTGATGTCAGAAACAAGAATGGTTTGGATTGCCTGGTCTCTCAATCAGGGTAGCAATCAATTGGTTTACCTACCCATAAGAAAAAAGTCCAGAGAAGTTGTGGTTCCAGTCTTCCTGGCAGCCAAAACAACACTGAACAACATTACAGAACAGGTACTAAATCTGGTGACCAGGTAGAAGAGTGCAGGCCCACAGCAGATCTCTCTGGTTAATCAGAGCTGAACACAGCAGCATTGATCCTGTCTGTATCATGTCAAACAACCTCTTCTGTGCATTTTACACTGTCTGCATGAAAGCCTAGTTTCAGCATAATATGGAAAAAACGCTTTCACGTCAATTTGAAAGCCATCTTCCAAATGCTGTAGCAGTGGGTTCACAGTGACATAGACATGTTATCAAAAAATGGCAAATAAAACATCTTTGTTCTGGGGCACAGAAGCCATGTGGATGGTTTTATGTCACTCCCAACTACTGTCTAACAGTCATTACCTCTCTGGAATTTCATTATCTTTCTCACCTCTCCTTTTACAATCTCTCACCTTACTTCCCTTCTAAGAACGGTGTCTTATTCTGTGCCTTTTAAGGGCTCTATTCCAAGCATTTGATGAAGTGAACAATGAAAGCATATGTTTAAAAAAAATGTGCGCTAAGATGTCGAGAATTGTTTTTGCTGCATCCTAGCAAGTTCTCTAAAAATTCTGTGAAATAGTTATATTAATGGAATTCAAATTAATGGAGTAATATCATTGAAGGCAATCTAATAGATTTACTAATAGCTACCCTATATGGAATAAAAATATTTTTTTCCTAAATACTAACATAATACATAACGGCACTTTCCATCTCTTTTCAGGACTCTCAGGCTTTTCATTCTTATCCTTGATCTGTTGATTTGTTTCCTAGCTAGCATCAGAGCCAGAACATTAACTGATCCTGCTATTCTTATCCTAAGACTGTGACATCATAATGGAAGGAACTACTAACCACTCTTCTAAGTGGTAAACCTTTTCCCTACAATTTCTTAGTGAAACATTGTCCAGACTTTACAAAAGCTGTCTCTTCTGTGTAGAATTGGGTAGAAAAAGGTTAGCAACAAGATCTAGCTGAGTTGAGGTGTGTCTCTGATTCTGGACTGATTTTTATTTTATTCCCTTCTACTATTTTAATTCTGCACTTGATTTGATCCTGACTTTTTCAATGCGGATCCTAGTTTGCATTGGACTATTATTACACTTCAGCCTTATTAGCTAAGGCACTATTTAGATTTTAGGAACTTTAAATATATATGAAGTTCCATTCTCTTAACATTTCAAAAATCTATTTCAGTCTTTTTTACAGCAGGAATGCAGAGGCAGACAAGCAGAAACAAGAAGCTTGAAAACATGACTCATAAAGGCTTGAATTGTTAGAAATCAATATTCTCAGAAATGTAAGGAAATAGTTCAGTTCCAACTATCCATTGCAGAAAGCCTTTTTCCATATTAAAGTATATGATTTATTAAAAGTATGTTCTCCCTATATGTGCAATGACTAATCTGTCTAATCAAGAGAACAATTTTGCAGAGCTATGAATTCAAATTAATAATTGAAGTTTATATACATTCAGCTTGCGAAAGGCATTAATGGGGGGGGGGGATCAAACTGAAATCACATACCATATATTATATGTTTTCCCCAATAGTCATCACTGCTCAATCAGTCATCACTGGGTCATTATTATATTACTGATATTTGACAAGTTGGGGAAGGGATTTTATTTTTCCACTGATGGATGTCTTTTCCTTTCCTCCATTCCTGTACTGCACTGGAAAGCTCTGGGTTGTAGACATTGTCTTTGTGAATTCTTTCCCTTCTTCCCCCAGCTCTGCACCAATATTTTCCCCTCCTTATACATATGGGCTCTTATCTGGCTTCCTCCGAAAAGGGATGACCAGGTTGGAATGAAGAGAAGTTTGTTCTTGAAATGAGGAGTGTCTGTTCTTTCTGTTTCAAAGAATCTGTTTCAAAGACTCTGACCGGTGTTTTTCAGTATTGTCCACTTTAAGATGTCTGAATTTCAACTCCCAGAATTCTCCAGCCAGCATGGCTGGCTGAGGAATTCTGGAAGTTGGAATCTAGACATTTTAAAGTGGACAAGGTTAGGAAACACTGCCTTAGACTAAGAATCAATGCGTTTTCCCACAAATTCCCTTCCCCTTAAAAGATTTCCCAAACAAGGATAAGTGGGATAAATAAGGCTCCATTTTCCTAATCTATCACAGGGTTGACATTTCTTGCAACGAGGGATTGTGTTTTGAGTCCTTGTCTTTGGTCTCCTCCAGGAGTTTCTGAGAAACCATGTGGCTTCCCTAAACCTGCCTTATAACGCTGGAAAAACCCCACACAACTTATTTTGGCATAAGATGCTAAATACTTCTTTGGTGTGTACATTTGGCCTACGTGCTTTCCAGGTTTCCCTTTTCCCCAGCATGGACACCTTCTAAGGGGTTGGAGGCCCTGACATATTTCTGCTGTATTTTCAGAAAGTGCTTCTTTTCTTTAAAAATATGTGTTTTCTGAAAAATTGAGGTTTTGGCCTTAATGCTGGATGTGGAATGCCTGTTAAGTTCTCCCCCTACCCCTCCAACTTCCTGCCTGCAGCCAGCTCCACTTCCTTCCTGGATTCAATGTATTCCTCCATAAATTTCAAAAATCCCTTCAAAAATCTACCTCTTTTCTCCTAGTGGGTTTCATGTGTGCATGTGTTTGGGACACTTGTGTTATTAATTTTTGTATTTTTATTTTGTTGGTGGTTGAGGATTTCTTTATTTGGCTGGTGTTTCATCTTTTTTTGTCAATGACCTGTTATTAATTTATGATCAGAGCAGTTTATATACTAGCTTAAATCCTGAACGTGTGCATATATTTCTTCCTTGTGTCTGGAAAAAAAACACATGGGGTAATGGGACACACACCAATAACATAGAAGCAATAACCTGGAAACGTGAACTGTCTTTGGCTGTAATAATCCCCCTCTTTAATTTAATTGTGCTCCATAGTAGTTGAATTAAATTTATGGTGTATATTTTTTTTAAAAAGAGGACAATTTTGCAGAACTATGCATCACTTGCCCTCTCAAACCAAATTAGCATCAGCCTCTGTTTGATAAATTTCATGTATTGATAACTCTGTTGATAAAAAATGGTATATTCTAAAAATCTGTCTCACTTTCAGAAGAGAAACATACAAATTAATTTTTTTACCTAATTTTACATAAACTCGATTAACTTATTTTACCTACAATATAAAAGCCACAAGCCTATCAAAGGACATTTTTTTCTCTGGAACCATTATACATTTAAATTAAGTTAGCAACAGAATAATGTTCAATATAAGCAAACACGGCTTTTCTTATCCATATATGTAACTCAACATTCTCAATAGCATATAATTATATAAAGCTTCTAGTGAATCAGGTATCAATTGTGAAATTCCAGAAAAACTTAAGAAGATAAATTATTTATACTGATAGATATCAGAGATATTTTTGGTAAGTGGGAGATATTTTTTGGAGGGCATTATTAACACCATTTTGTTAATTTTGAAGATGGTATAACCAAAAACTACCTAATGGGAAAAATCAGTGGGATTTATCCAGTGGTGAAATGTAATTTTTTTCCTACCAGTTCTGTGGGCGTGGCTTAGTGTGGTCATGTGACTAGGGCATCAAAAGACAGAAACTCACTTTAACAATGTTCTGCTGGAGCAAGGTTGGGCTAGATGACCTCCAGGTCTCTTCCAACCCTGGATTATCCTCTGAAGCTGCGCCTAGTGCCAGGTTTGCAGTCCTTCCTTCCTCTCCTTTCTCCCCCCTCCCTTTTCTTTCTTTCTA
>JANHFT010007382.1:369071-379816 GCA_032467955.1 Pseudoxenodon macrops
CGCCCCCCTTTTATTTTATTCAGGCCCATTCAACCACTTCCATCGCTTTGGACCGGCCTCCCCTCCGTACCAAGCACTCCGTTCCCGAGGAACGGCTCTCTTCCACAACCATCGGCACCAGGAATTGGAGTGGGGGGGCAACCATATTTCCCCCTCCCCGGCCTCCTCCGTCCCAGGCTCTCTCCCCCTTCCAATCTCACACTCACCATCCTCTACGCGGCTCTCGGTTACCATGGGCAACTGCGGCAGGCGCGTGCGCACTACATCCCTCTTACGTAGAACGTCCGTCCCAGGTGCTCTTTGGGCGGTCCAAAGCGAAGGAGGGACTTGACTCCAGAAACACCGCCCACTGGCTGCTTCTTTTTATTTTTTTTATTTTTAAGAGCACGTTCCGTTCAGCGCATGCGGCTTAAAGAGGGACCAGCACATTCTTTCTTGGGTGAAGAGTCTTTGGATTGGTTGCGAAGGGCCACGCGTCCTAACTATTAGGGGGCGGAGAGATTAGGGGGAAATTAGTTATTACCCATGTGCTTTCAAAGGGGAAGGCGTGTGTCTTGCCGAGTGGTGCTTGCCGAGTTACAGGTAGGAGTTTGAAGTAGAAAGACTATGCGGAATAAGTGCTGTCTTTCAACCTGGCAAAGGAGGAGGGAATGCAGGGGGTGAGAAGGGACACAAAAGGCTCGCTTCTGGCGTTAGTGTAAAAGTGGCTGTAGGGTTTTCTGATAGTTAGGAGTGAAAGAATGGGCATGGGATGACGGCAGTATCAAGGGGGAATCCAGTCCTACTCAGCAGAGGAATATGGTAGCCACCCAAACTCCAGGTTGACTTTAATAAACTTTCTGCTTTAAGTAAATTAATTGGTAGACCTACAGTTGCCAAAACGATTAACGCCCATCTCCCGTAACTCGGTGTTATGTTGGACTGCAGCAGCCCATAACTTGACATAAATTTAGGAAATTACTGTCGGTCACTTAGGTTCAGTGAATATAAAAACTGGAGGGGGAATGAAGTATAACTGACTTAGGACTCTAAAGATAGATTGTTGTAGAAGGAGCCATTTCTAATGGGAAAGATGTAAATGAAGTGGCAAATGATTCATGTTGGTATTGCTTTGAAGATAAATCTCAAAGTACTGCAATGTGAAGGTTTTGAGCACACAAGCAATGGCCTGCCGGCCTGCCTGCCTGCCTGCTTGCCTGCCGGCCTGTCTGCCATATATTTCAGCAGATCAACTAAGCTGTCCTGGTTTTTTTTGCCTTCTTCATAATTACCTACATTCTTTGAATACAACAGGTTTATACAGCTGTGATAGCTAATAAATATGTAGTATGCAGCTGTACATATTAATAAAAGAAATATAGCTTTACTTATAGTTTGCATTTGTTCCACAAAAATAGCATACATCAGGTCCCCAAATCCTTTTTCATCTAAAGGAGAATATTTGTAGTTCAGGGTTGAAATGATGGGTCCTTGGTGCTCTCTAAAATTTCGTTGTTTTCTTGCAGAGGTTTCTGCTATCACTGATGATGTTACCTAGTTTGGGTAATGAAACCTGTGCAAGAAAACAAGCAAGCTCAGAAAGCAGCAAGAACCTCTTTCTCATCTGGATATTAGTTCTTTAAACTTCAGCACATTACTGTATTACAGGTTCTCAGACTGTGCCCTGAGTTATGAATGTTAACATGTAGAGAACAAAGTTAGTAAATGTCTACTTTTTTCTCATCTACTAAAATTTAGTTTCAATGAACTATCTCTCTTGAATGTTTTAAGTGGCGTAATGGAAGCTGATCAAACTGATATGTTCGCACAGAATGTCTGATCTTTCAAGAAATTAAATATTTTGCAGCGATAATGAAAATAAGGAAATTTGTCCAATTGGCTAAGGATGTATAACTTTGCCAATAGAAATATTAGAAAATTGAAAGCAAGAAACCTGAAAAAGCAAAGAGTGAGGCAACATAGATTTCTTTAAAATGGGTTCATAAAAAAAGATGGGGCAGTGGGAAAAGAAGTACAGAAATAAAAAGAAGAACTACCGTAATCAGGGTACCTGTTCTAAACACTTTGGAGTGAAATATATAGTAGGAAGGACAGACAAAAAATGCAGGTTGGGTGAGATAACTACTGCAAAAGATTTTTGTTTACTTGATGAGATGAGCTCAAAAATTAATTTAATTATTCCTGGGGTAGTTAGTATTCTTCATCTTGGTGGCCAGAGAGGTTCAAGAAGCTAAGGATGACAACTCTGCTTATACTCTCCGGTATGTGGGATTGTTCTTTAAGTTGATATTTCCATTATAGTTTCCACCACTATATGAAAATATTTTTGCCTAAGAATTCATGGTCAGCTATGAACTTTATAACAATATGTGCACATTTAAATTGGTCCTGTGATAGCATATCAGCAACACTTCACTCTCTATTGTCACATTGTTGGAAGAGTTGGAAGATGCTGTGGGAACACCTCTCAATCATTTACTTTTTATTATTCTAAGTCATTTAACATCACTCATTCTATATTATTTATTAATTTAATGTTTCAATCATCTTTCATACTATGCACTTAAAAAAAAAAAAGAAATACCACTAGTCCAATGCTGATTGTTTCAAGACCCCAAGTTTATTTCTTCTACTGGGAAAATGGATGACAGGTAGTCCGTGACTTATAACAGTTTATTTAGTGACTGTTCAGTTACAACAGCACTGAAAAAAAGTGAATTATGACAATTTTTCACACTTATGACCATTGCAGCATCCAAATGGTCACATGATTTATATTTGGATGCTTAACAACTGACTCACATTTATGACGGTTGCAGTGTCATGGAGTAATGTCATCACCTTCTGCAAACCTCTGACAAGCAAAGTCAATGAGCAAATCAGATTCACTTAACTGAGTTACTAATTTAACAACTGCAATGATTCAGTTAATAAATGTGACAAAAGTCGTAAAATGGAGCAAAACTATATGCTATATGCTTTCAGGGAAAGAAACCGATATATGAATAACTCATATGTGATCAGATACAAACTGGTTTCAAATTTTGAGCTATGGTTTGAATCATTAGAGTGTTGGTTGGATACATGCAACATTTATAGCCATAAATGATGGTTTATAAACCAGAGTTGTCAAGCTTTCATAAAATAGTAAGCCAAAGATATACAAACTTCACAATGGTTCGGAGGAATGTATGAATTCCAACAAAGAAAACTAAATAGAAAAATTGCAGACAATTTTTAGAACGGATATATTCAAATATCTTAAATGTAATGAGTCGTTCTTTATCCACTTCCATTTTTCCAGCCTGTTTGGGAACAGTTGGAAGGAACCACAAATGTTAGAAGCCAAATTTTTTTTTTTAATGACCAAAGAAGAGTAGGATGACACATGGAGTTATTCAGTGCTCCAGATTTGATTCAAAAGAAATCCTCAAGAATGCATGAGAGATCCTGTTTGTGACTCATTAAAGCAGATGGATCTGTTTTTATGATTGTGCAACTGCAGACTTAATGAATTGCCAGAGGTTTACATTTATGTTTCCTTCCATCTGAAATACCTCTTCCTAATCAGATCCAAAACATCATACTCCCAATGCATAATATTTAAATGAGGCAAGTATGGTATCTAGTGTGTTACTACATCTAGGGAGTAAATATATTCCCACTCAGTTGTAATGGTGACTCTGGTTTTTCTGTGGCAGAATGAAACCTGTTTCCTTTGACTTTTGCTTTTAATGACATATATATGGCATCAAATCCATTGCTAGGTCCAGGCAAACCTTTCAGGAAAATTGCCTATATGTTTATGCTACTTAATATGTGTTTTATTTCTTAAATAAAAAAATTCTCTCTGACATGTTGTTTCTGGCATGGAAAGGAAGATAAGAGTGTCTGAAACTCTTGGTATTTTACATGCTGATATCTACAAATAGAAGGACTTAGTTGTTCTTGAGTTCAAACCTGTGTGAAAAGTTATTTCTATAGCCAAAGGGGGTAAAAAGTTGTACATTTTGGTCAGGCAAGATTCATTGACCAAATTCCAAGAAGGAATTGATATGTTTAAGCAGATTTTGTGTGTATTTTCAGATCCCTCAAAACATCTTGATCCTGGTCATAGATTAACTACCATTGCTGACAGTTTACCTTTGACTGGCTAGAATTCCTTTTTGGCACTTAACCAGGTACTGTTCATATTCTCACCATCTTCCTGTTTATCACCTGGATTCAAAATAATATATACAGGACATAAAAACATAGTTGCTGTTTCTTATAACATACTGTGCCTAAATCAAATTATGGTTTAAAATGTCATGTTCCACACAACACTGAAACATAAAATATCTAATTGCCATTTAGCCTTAGGTAATGTATTGAGCAAACCTAGTCAATGTATGGTAAGTTCACATTTGTGGAAATTATTGGATCTGGAGAAGGATTTGCTCAGCCCCATAAATAGGAGATCTGTTCTCAGTTCCATGTATAAATTGGATGTCGATCTGTGTATAGTATCCAAATATGAGATTGCAGTGAGGAGATCCTCTCTGTTTTGTGATATTCCAACTTATTTTATAGATTTAAATATGATAAAATTAAATAATATGTATCTGTCATTGTTTTAATTTCTTGTTTCTAAAAATAATCAGTGCTTCCTCTCTGTTCTCAGTGTCTAGCCCCTCTTTCCATCAGTTTTCAGTCCTGTGGTCAAAGTCCTTTATATTTATGTTGATTTCTGGAGCTCTGTACCTGTAATTTTACTTATCTACTTAAGAGTGTGTGCTGTCCATTAACAAAAGGAGTTGAATATTTACTTAGCAGTCAAGGGCATTTAGTTCTGTTTTGCCCTAGTCTTTTGAGATCTAATTATTTTGTAACAAAAAGCTAACCTATACACTTGCTGAGTAAGATAACTCGATATAAACTGCCTGTAAAAAGTTTTGCACATTTTTACTATGAATATTTAAAAATCTTACATATATTTTGGTTGAAGAAGGGAGTGTTTTTGTTCTCCGGATTCTCAACAGAATGACACACTAAAGAACTCAGAACTTTCACACAAATATACTATAATCTATTGTATTAGGAAAGGTTCAGAATATTAAAAAAAATGTAAGCTGCATTTTGTTCTAAGTGCAATTTTTGCTTTTTCACCACAGTAAAATGGACTTTGATTTACAAATCTTTCCCACATTCTTGACATTGCAGCTGCTCTTGATATTATTCTTCCAACCATGTCAAAAACAAAATCAGCATGTTCTGCCCTATCTTCTTCTTTTTTTGGGGTGTGTTTTCTTGATTACATGGAATAACTTGTGGTTAAGTTGTTGAATTAGAGTAAAATATGACCTTATTTTTCATATTTGGAGGATGCACATAGAACTGGAATACCTATACTTCTAGCAATTAAAAGAAGTGGTGTTAGATATTAGTGTATTTTAAACAATGCATCGTCTGTAAAACAACTCTACAGTCCAAAGGTACACTACCCATGACTATGAAAACATTATTTAAATAGCACTGGAGGTGTTTACCTCCATTTATTGAATATATTATTCAGATTCAATCTTCCCCATTGTTTAGAGGAAAAACCATAAGAATAAAATGTAATTGTAAACAAAAGCCAGTAAAAGATAAAATAAAATATATATGTAATAAAAATATTACATATGTTTCAATGAATACATTACATTAAAAAGCCTTTTAAATTGAAGAAATGGCAATAATTATTAAAATGTTGGCAGAACATTATAGTTTTTACCTATCATCCACACTGAGGGAGCCAGCCTAGTCTCTCTAGGAAAAAAGTTCCTAAGCTCAAGGTTTCTGCAAAAGCCAAGGCCACGAATAACATGATGTATCTGCTTTTGGCAAAATGTGTTGTGTGAATCCACATTACAGGCAAAACAACCACCCTGATGCTTGCTTAGCAAACAGTACTTTCAAAATTCCAGGTTTTGGAAATTTTAAATATAATTATAATTGAAAGCTCCTGTCCATAAAAGCATGAATCTCTAGGATATGGGACATAAAAGCTGATCTTCACTGTATAATGCAGACTCTGGCAGATTTATATCAGTAGTTTTCAAGATAACCTGGTCCAAGATATGCAGGTATGAATAAGCAACTCAGAGAAATTTGGAAATAAATTAGAAATCAATGAAGTATTTCAGGACTCATTTTGACATGCATGCCAGATGCTGCTTGCATTAGTTGTTTCTAAATATTTTTCAGGTCCAGCCCATATCCAGCACATTACAGTAATCTAGAGGAAGGATGGGTCATTGTAGGATATTAGCCCAGGTAGATTAGGGAAAAAGGGAGACTATATCTCTACCTAAAACGTTAAGCATTACTGCCATTGTCCAAATCTACGTAACAATTTGGAGCTCAAAGAAAACATTCTTAGTTCGCAGCATCGGTTCTTAGTATTTTTAAATTTTCAGAGACTGGATGTGGGATGCATTACTGAATGTCTGCTGAGGACACCAACTAGTAAAGGCCGTCTCATAGGCCTGTTGGATGATATTTATGGTCTGTTTTAACACTGCACTAATTTTGAGGCTGTCTGTTGACTATATTTTAAGAGAATGTATATGCAGCATTTCTTAGGAATGTGTAACAATTATTTTAGCAGTTTCCATTTGTACTAAGTACCCATTATGGAGAAAACAGGCCAATAAAAATATCCTGCTTTGAGTGGATAGTATTTTTGAATGGCTGAACATACACCCCGTGATCCGGTTAATACCAAAGTTCATAGCTTGAACAAATATCATATAAGCTACTAAATTGGCTTTTCCACATAATTTCCAACCCTTTCAGAGCTTTATCAATTACAATATTTCAAATGTCCATGAAATTGAGGTGTTTATATGAATTATCCATCTTTGGCCATGATCTGATCTTGGCTTATCTATCAAACTTATACATGGTGGAATTCTGTTATCTAGGTGCAAAAAAAAAAAAAATTGGATTTTCCAGAATCTTTGTGTCCACTATATTGAAAATTAACTCCTAGGTAATTGTTTTTTATTTATTTATTATTTTATTGTTTTTTAAATTAGTGACAAAACAAAAAAAATCATAAAAATAACAATACATATATTATTAAAGAAATAGAAAACACATAGAATTTTTTCAAAAGTGAAAAAATACATCAAAAAAAGGAAAGGATATAAATACATTATGCTAACAGTAAATAATTACAATTCGATATAATTATTTAATGCAATTATTCAAGTGCATATATGATTCTAATATACAGTATTAGAATAGTTAGTATAGTATAAGTATCATGTTTTTTTAACCTATTGTGTTTTGTAAAAAAAAAACTTATTGATGCTATTTTTATGTGTTATAGATTTGTAGTATGAAATGGTGTATGAAATTGTGACTGAATGCTGTCTTTGCATAGTAAATAGAGCTGATTCATTTGTTCTGGACAAATGGCAAGGCTTGTAAAGATTTTTGTGTACTCTGAATAAAATTGTATAGTCGAACGGTGCAGCAGCTGAATTCACCAGCTGTCTTTTGCTGCTTTTCTCTGTTTGGCTTAGCAAGCAAAATTCTCATCTCCACACAAATCTGTGGGGCAAAGAATTGATAAATCAGTAGGACAAAATGCTAACAGGTACATTCTTCCTTTGTCTGCAATCTTTAAAAATAATTCACAATTTTTGGGAGACAGCTTGGCAAAAAAAGCAGAGAGCTACAGTGTAGATTTATAACTTGTCCTTTCTTCTATACTCCTCCAGTGAACAATGGCAAGTATTGCCAAGTTTAATATTGATGCCCCTCGCTGGGACCAGAATACTTTTTGGGGGCGTGTAAAGCACTTTTTCAACATCACAGATCCACGGACGCTACTGGAGTCAGAGCAAATGTTGGATTCAGCAAAGACAATTGTAGATAACTGCAGGTAATCAACTGGGAGGTTGCTGAATAACATCAATCAAATTTGGAGCTTTTGTAAAATCTAAGAGTTGCCTCTGTTCAAATGTATCAATAAAACTAATCGATGCTAATCAGACATGTGATGACAGTCGCAAAGACAAATTTGGTCCATTACTATAAAAGAGACACTTTACCAACAATATCAGACTAGAAAACCAAATTTGGCAAATACACATTAGTGACAAAATGAACAACATACATCCAGAATAGACGTTTGCCTTGTGTGATGCATTATATAAATTTAGTCAAACACAGAAATCTACAGTACCTTTTTTAAAAGGGGAAATAATTGAGATAAAAACAGTAATTGGAACCAATTCCAATGTTTATAAATAATTTGATACAATCAATCAAGTACAATGAAGCAGAATTTAGAACTTAATGTTTTTAATTTTTCTCATTTTTAACTTTATTTTAATTTATTTAAAAAGTGTTTCTGTTATCTTTTCCCCTTTTTTCATTTTCTTCACATGATTATGTGCATTTATTTGTGGAGCATTAACAAAGTAATGATATCGCCTCTGAATGAGATTAAATGCCTAATATAGATAAATTTAAAATATTAATTAAAAATAAAATTATTCATTATTGTTAAAGTCATTATTGACATTGGGTGATGATAATTCTTAAATGGATACTCAAATCTCTTCTGAGAACAGACTCTTTCACAAAGGAATCCTTTCATTACGAAAGGATTTCCCTGCCTAGGTGTTACTACTAGAAAATTAAATCTACATGTATTGAAATCCCACACTCCTGCGGAATAGTGCATAATATTATACAAACAGAGCCAGCCTTATTTACTAGACAGAATGAAACAGCTGCCTCAAGCACCTGATTTGTTGTTCTTGGAAGTTTTAATAATCCAAAAGGGCAATATTGTTGGTTTGCTTCTACTAATTGTGTTGAGTTTAGATTTTCTGCCTTGGGTATAAAGGTTTCTTCAATTTCTTGTGTAACAGCTCTGCACATTGCAGATTGCATTGAGGTGCTTTGGCATACAACAAATGTGAATGTTGTTAAGACCCCAACCTGCACTGACACTTGTTTCAAGAAAAAGCTCCAGTGCACAGTTTTTAAGAGGCATGTGCTGTGTACTATGTACTGATACCATTAAGAGATATACAACTAAGAAGGTATTTCTTTTTTGCACCTCTAGGGCAGGTTCGGTACCCCCTGGAACCAGCGAGCAACAGCTTTTCTATGCCAAAAAGCTTTATGATTCGGCTTTCCATCCTGACTCAGGGGAAAAAATGAATTTAATAGGGAGAATGTCGTTTCAAGTCCCTGGAGGAATGGCTATCACAGGCTGCATGTTGCAATTTTACAGGTAAGAAGAGGCATTTGTTTCTGAGATTCATTGCTCTCTTTTCTCCTTCATTCCTCATCCAGTTGTCTCACGGTTTATACAATATATATATAAAAGCCAAATACCACTCACTCATCACGAAATCTCCAGAACGGTAAAGCCTACAAACTTGAAATTTGGCACGTATGTTCCTCTTGGCTTCTAGGTGCTCACTAAGAAAGAATTTTTTGAAATAACCATCAGATCATTAGTATTTCTTATACAGTATTATATTAACATGCTCTGATGCTAAGGAGTTAGACATTCTACTTACCCTTCCCACATGAAAGGAACTCTGTTCCAACTGCCAGTTGCCTTATATTAACAGGATCTGATGCTACAGAGTTACACATTCTACATTAAGTTTCAGGATTTAAGTGTCAATTTATCAAGCCTAAGCACAAAGTTTCGTAGCGAAGCATAGGCGTCCAGCTGGTATACTATATTTGACAGCTCTGAAACTTCTTATCACCTGCCAAAAGTGGGTCAGAAAACTTTTGATGTTCCTCTAATTTTTTTCTTAATATTCATTATTTTATTATTACTGAAATTTAATTCATCATTTTGTACAATAAAACTCATCTCTGATCACCAAATCTTTTATCCAGAATAATAAAATACCTCAAAATCCATACCTGATTAAAATAGTTGGGCCACACAATTAAATGTTCATGAATCAAAAATTTGTTTCCTTCAAGTGTTTCTGAATCCATCTTTCCAATTTTCGCTTTGTGGTAGGAGTTATTTTGAAAAATGATAAAATTTGTAATATCAAACCCCGAAAGCAATTCTCCATCATTGTTGATGGACACAGTTTCTCCAAGTGAATTATTAAATGAAAGGTCTTGAAGAAACCAGTGAAGCTAAATAACAGAGAGAGGTAGCAAAATAAGAAGAAATAAAGTGGTGGATTACATCAAGATCTCCTAAATTGATCTCTATAGAAATGAAAGTGGCATTACTTAAATCCCAATGATTATTGTCAATCAATTTTAATTAGGACAATAATCAAACTCACACAAGGATGCATGTTACTTGCTTTGTCATCTCAGCAATAGAAACGACATATCTTTTGGCAATGGAAATCATATTTTCTTTGACGGTCAATGAAGAGGAGAAAAAAGGAGTTATAAAAGTGTAAATTACCCAGTTGTAAATTTCTTGTGGTTCTATCAAGTGTTATAGAGAATAAATCTACACTTTGTTCTGAGTGGCAGCCTTTCCACGCTTGAAGGACTGTCATTATATCTACCATTAGCTTTCGCTTCCTTAGTGTAAGGCAGGGGTCAGCAACCTGCGGCTCTGGAGCCACATGTGACTCTTTCATCTCTTTCCTGTGCCTTCATGTCACTCAAAATATGTGTCACAATTGCCAATGTGTGATACCTACCAGCACCCAATTTATTGAGCTTTTCAACCCCCGGTAGGCCAACTATGGATAAATCCA
>JANHFT010007382.1:382504-392910 GCA_032467955.1 Pseudoxenodon macrops
GTATTTTGTTAAATAATATACTATTACACTATTTGGTTCAGAATACTTTTTTCCTTGTTTTCCTCCCTCAAAATTAAAGTGCATCTTATACTTCGGTGCGTCTTATACTCCGAAAAATACGTACATAAGAACATGCAGTAAATTTACCAATTGGCCCTGCAAGTTGTGGATAATGAATATTATAGTCAAATACATCCTAAAAGTGCCAGGCTGGGGACTCTGTGCAGCTGCTTTTTATGGTCCTATAGCTGTTTTGAATAGCCACTAGCTTCCAATGAAGGGATGGTCCCCTATTCTCCCCCTCCCTATTTTTACTGAGAAAGAGCAGAATAGTATTTTGACATATTCTTTAAAGAACACTGTGAATTGTAAATAGAACACCGATCCGAACTCTGCTGATGTTGATTCCATACTGATTTAAATACATAAATACGGATCATTAAGAAGGAAAATAATATTATGCCATTAGTTTTATTACCCTCCTTTTCAAAGAGGAGTTCTAACTGATGTTCGCAGCTGCCGGAAAAGGCAAGGAATGCGTGGCCGTTCCCCAATTCCCATGTTCGTGACTCTGGAATGAAGGAGAGTCAAATCAGACGGCCTTCCTGCGTCAACCCCAAGACAGTTAGTTGCCTTCGCCTCTCGGGCGCGCCCAGTCAACACACCCCGAAGTCTCAAAGGAAGGAGTTCGCATCCGGGCAGTTTGGAGTTACAGGCTTGCTTAGCCAACAGGAGGAGCAAAGGCAACCCGGACGCTGAGGAACGGCAGCTGCCCGGAGAGCAACTGGACGTTGCAACTAGCCGTAGGGCTCCCTTCGAAAGAGTTACAGAAGAAGCCAAGATCACTGACTGACTTACTTCGCCTGGCTACGGGGCGTAAGCCTAGCCTGATTTCTCCCACAGGTTGGAAGCTGCTGCGATTTTCGGGCTGATTTAGTTGCTCCAGAGAAGAGAAGAAGCAGCAATACTAGCAGCTCCTGGTCTGCGCGGGAGGAGAGCAAAGCCACCCTCGAAAAAGGAAGGAGTGCCCAAGCCGTCTTCCCGCAGCCGACCTCAGCAGTCGACGCTCCACATCATCCAACCACTCCCACCTGGAACGGGTCCGGAGCGCCCTCCCTCCCTGCTGTCTCCCCACCCACGCCGGGTCCAGGGATTGCAAGGCGGTTCTTCGCCTGAACGCGGAAGCAGGGTGCCGGGAGCTCCGGAGAGGGTTCTCCAGGCGCTGCCCTCGAATTCTTACGGGTCTTGACCGCCCTGCTGTAGCTATGGGAGAATCTCATTTCCTTCCTCTTGGCGGGACCTCACTGGTAGCACATTAATACGGTTTTCCATTGCAATTTCTATAGCCACTTCTTGCTCCGGATAAAGTTTTACCGAATTCGGTGACCTCGTTCGCGTATGGTGTTAAAATGTTATCCAAAATACATTTTAGGATTCTTTTTATCGTGCGAACCTGAAACTTATTGTTTTAGATTTACATGATTAAGGAAACCAAGCCTGAAACTAGTAAAGAATACAGTAATTGTAGCAAGAACAGAATGATCTTACGAACATCCGTGTTCAAGTTTCTTAAATCATAATTGGTTGCGCTCCAGTTCACGCGTACTTGAAGATTTCTCGTTGCAGACAATCTCGTTGAGGTAGGCTGCGGTGACGTCACAGATTTTGCGGAAGGCAGGGGCTAGTCAGGACTCTTCAGGCGTTTGTTTCTATACGCTGGATGTCGAAAGGCACATAAATTTAAATAATTATAATTATATCCCCGATGTATCTCAGCGTTTCTGATTTCGAAGAACAACGTCGAAAAGACTTTATTGCTAGTCTCTGAAGCTATGGTCACATACAACCTGGTTGTAATATTCCTACTGCAAATACTCTTTTCTGAGGTTTCAGTTTTTTCTATCCTGTGAACCTAAAACAAGTATATTGATTTACTGAAATGCTCTAATTTATAGCATTCGGGTTAAAATAATCCAAGATTACAGCCATTTTGAATTCAAACAATGCAGCAATGTGCTTGGGTGGAAGGTGGAAGGTATGTATGTAATAACATCGACAAGCCTATTTGCAGGACTACCTGTCCCCCATTGATTTTGCCAGCCCCACCAGGTCTAACAGGGAGGGTCTGTTCCAGATCCTCTCCATCAGACAATGTCACCTTGTTAGACCCCAGATCATGTCTGTTGTGAGATCTGTGTGGCCCCAAGGCTGTTAGTCTTGTGTAAGTCTTTGGAGACCTGGTTGTATTCCCAGGCTTTTGTGTCAGGAGGTGAATCTCTTCCTGGTGCTGTTTTTTATTTTTTTTGGGGGGGAGATTGTTACTTTTAACTGGTTTCTTGTAACTTTATACTGTTATGGTTTTAATTCTTGTACAGTACTCCACCCCAGTCATTATTGTGAAGTGAGTGGTCTGTAAATAGTTAAGTTTTGTGCTTGCTCTGAAAGCATTGTGCTTGTTCTGAAGTTTATATCTGACCGTGCTATACACCTGATTTAGGTGATTGGTAGAAAATTAGGCTTGAATTTTTTTGGTCTACTACTACTACTACTGCAATAAAGATTTGGTTGGCAGGTGTGACTGTATAGTTGGAGTCACATATAACACTAAGCAGCAAGAGTACAGTTTGTACAGCACAAGAGAGTAAAAGGTTGATTCATTTAGGGTTAAGTGTATTCATATGAATCCAGGCAACTGGTTTAAATTCAGTACATTTAGTTAGCCATGGCTTAATATATTGTACAGAAAATGCCAATGTGGTTTATTTAGTTAGGCATTTGTGTGTGTGCATGTACCTTTGTGTTAGTCTTGATGCTTGGCAACTAAACAAACCTGTCCTTGCATGTTTTTGGCAAGAATTTTTTAAAGGTGATTTGCTCCTGCCTTCTTCCTAGGACTGAGAGAGAGCGATGAGCCCAAGGTTTGCACATCCTTCTTGGTAATCATGAATTGGCTGCTGTCTCAAGCACATTGGAAGAGTATGTGAAGTAGCACCATCTAGTGCTGTTTTGATTGAAAAACACATTTTAATTTTTAGTAAGAAATATAAAACATATGCAAGTCACACAGAATAACTGATGAACCACATTTTAATCTAATTTGTTCAGTGAATTTGGTTTATATTGTGGGTTTATGGTTCAGTGTGTTGTGCAAATTCAGAAGATTAGGTTAGTTGGATAACTGGTTCTGTTTACCACTGATAAACTCATTGTTTGAACATAACTTTAGGACTCAGTTCACAGATCTATAGAATAGAATAGAATAGAATAATTTTTTATTGGCCAAGTGTGATTGGACACACAAGGAATTTGTCTTGGTGCATATGTTCTCAGTGTTCATCAGGAATCATAAGGTACAACACTTAATGATAGTCCGGGTACAGATATGCAATCAAATCATATTAGGAACAGTCAATATAAATCGTAAGGATACAAGCAACAAAGTTACAGTCATTATTGGGAGGAGATGGGCGATAGGAACCATGAGAAGATTAATAGTAGTGCAGACTTAGTAAATAGTTTTACAGAATTGAGGGAATTATTTGTTTAGCAGAGTGATGGTGTTTGGGGAAAAAACTCTTCTTGTGTCTAATTGTTCTGGTGTGCAGTGCTCTATAGTGTTGTTTTGAGGGTAGGAGTTAAAACAGTTTATGTCCAGGATGTGAGGGGTCTGTAAATATTTTCACAGCCCTCTTTTTGAAAAGACTGTAAGGGCTGTGATTACATTTGCCTTTAAAAATTCATATGAATGATAGCACTTTATTACACAACTGCAGTTTTAAAATGACTAATGCCACAACTCCTATTATTTTATATCCCTTTGGATAATTCAGGCAAATTGGAGTGGCTTATTTCACCGCTACCAGCACTGCCTTGGTAACTGCTGTGGGACTCAACCTTTACACTAAGGTACAACTCTAAAATGCTACTAATTTTAACCACAAGGGAGCAGCTGGCCCAAGAATGAGACTAGACATCCCTGGCCTCTTCCTGTAGGAACTTAGACCTGTAAGGAGCACAATTCTTTTCTTCAAAATCCCTGAGTCTCCTAATGAGGAAGAGTGGAATATCTTCCATCTCTAAAAGGTTTTTTTCCCTTTGGGCTGTAAAATATATTCTATATTTCTTCCTCACCACTGCAAAGATTGTAAGCATGATGCACTTTTTAGGCTAAGGGCCATCCTTGTCTTTTGAGTTGACATACCAGGGGTTAGACTCAAGGATAGCAACGATCTTGAAAAGGCATCTGAATTTAATTTTATTTAACTTGCATTTTCATTTAATTTAAATTAAACTAAACATAGTTAAAGGTTGTTTCTCGCATATGTACCGTGTTTCCCCGAAAATAAGACAGGGTATGACCCCCCCGGAATAAGTGCTTGGCCTTATTTTTGAGGAGGTCTTATTATTTTTGGGGTGCAGGAGGCAGCGAGCGTTTTTACCTCATGACTTCTGCTGTGTTTTGTGGAGGGGTTATTTTTGGGGGATGGCTTATTTTAGCACATGCACTCAAAAGCCTGATTAGTCTTATTATCCAGGGAGGTCTTATTTTCAGGGAAACAGGGTACCAATTTTCTCTTGTACATTAAAAAAAATCCACACAGTTTGTTGAGGGCTTTTATTGATGGGATTCTGGAGGACTAAAACATGACATTGATGCCTGTATTCTTGTATCCTTGGAACTGCAGGTTGCACACTTTTGTTCTAAGAGACAAATTTAATGTGGGATTACAAGAATTTATGTCAGTGCAATAGAAGCCCACATTGCCCATGGCCTCCATAGTACTGCTACTCAGTTCTTTTTACCTTTTCTTGTAAAGGTTAACCCTGCTTCTTATTGCTTTATCTTCCTCCAAACAGAGAGCACCATCCCTTGTGGCACGCTGGGTCCCATTCGCAGCAGTAGCTGCTGCCAACTGTGTGAATATCCCCTTGATGAGGCAACAGTAAGTCTCTTGATGAAATCCCAGCAGAAGAGGGAGAGGGATGAAAGAATAACATGATGAAGGAGGGTTTTTCTTGAATATAATGCACAGAAGTCAACTTTGGTTTACTAAGACTCTTTAATATAAGAATAAAAGTGTTTGCTTAGGGATGGGGATAGCTGTATTTTTTCCTGTGTAAAAACAACTTGATCAGTCTTATAGCTGCCTTTCAAAATTACCACTGATAGCAGAAATAGGTAGCCATAATAACTATTTTTACAGAGAGAAATTATTCCATTACCTTTGTGAAATTATTTGCTTCTACATCATTGGTCTCTACTGTTTTCATCACTAGTTTTAGCCATTAAAAATCATTAAATGGACAAATGTGGGTCATTAAAATCAAAGCAAGGGTTGTGTGTGCTAAACAAAAAAAAAAGGATATATGTTGCCTCTAATTAGTCCTCTAATTAGCATGCACCCAATATCCTCACGGTCTACAATACTGTAGGGCACATCCAAATGCCAGGAACCAATACTCTTCTACAGAGAAGATGGACCACAGACCACTACATTATTTATTGTTTTTACACTTTATTTCTTGTCTTGTATGTTTGGCTTTTAAAAAATATTAGAATACTATCTTGCACTCATTGCTTGACTTGACAAAGATAATTAATGACTTGACCTGATAATCCAATCAAAAATGGCATCTTTGCAACTCTCCCTATTTTCCCTATGTTCATTTATTTCCTAAGGGAAGGAAATAAACTTGAAAAATTTAATAATCCCACTACCAATCTGTAGTACAGTATCTCTTCTCCATTCTAGCTATCTGTTGCACCTTCCTCTTGCAAACTGAATTAGATTTACCAACTACATATGCAGTATATGCACAGTCAATAAAAGAACCAACTAAACATTTAAACCATATTCTAGCCACCAAAATAGGCACACGTATATTGTGCCTATGTGCCTAAAGTGCAGGTGCCTTCTTAAAAGCAGGTTAAAGACAAATAACCTCTATTTCCAAAATCTTTTTGACACAAAAGCAGACTTTAGATCCTGTATACTGTCTGTCATGTAGTCCTCTTTGCTTTCTATTTCCTTCTTTCCATTTTTATCCCCCTTTCCAATTTGTAACTTGATTTTATCACTATTTTCATTCTTCTTGCCTTGTGACTCCCTTACCTCACCAGCATAGAAGGACAGGCGCTGGAACAAAGTAGTAAATTAAATAATTCTCTCTGTCCTCAGTGACACCAATCCTAATTGGGCCACTATTTATTTTTTCTCCTCCAAAGCCAGAGTGCAATGGCTTCCTGGACTCTGGTGGCAGCTGGAAAAACTTCAGAAATGTCATTCATGGTCATGCTGTTCCTTTGCCCAGGGCTAAATTAATTGCTATGGAGGATGATTGAATAAGTCAATTGTGATCCAAATAAAAGCATATTTTAATCTTCTGTTCTTGCCCTGGCTATCATATGATAATTTGCTCCCAGCCTGTTGACCTTTTGCTTACAGAAGCTGCTGCACTGTCAACATTTTGTTGATGTCATCCTTACCTGTGCAGCTGCAATTCATTAAAAATTCCATGACATCACAGTAACCTAGCCAATGGCTTCAGGAGGAGTATTTCCAGGGAACTGGCTACAGCCCAGTTTTTACCTCTTGTATAATCTGTAAGATAAGATAAAGGCTGGGTCACTTTGATAATTAGGGCATGAGTGATTTGGGGACAAATGGAAAAATCTATTCTGCTAGATTTTTATAACTTTATATATAACCTTATATAGAAAATGTTAATTAAATGATGCTTTTCTCCATAACTGCCTTTTCATTTTGTGTCCAATCAGGAACAGTTAATAAGACAGAAAATAAAGATTAGTCTGTCATAAGAATATATTTTGGCACCCGCTATCCAGATAAAAAGTGTATGTTTTTAATTAGACATAATAAAACATAGCATAGAGATGTCACTATTATCCTGTAGAAAAAAGTTAATGAAGGAAGCACAAAGTACCATATAAAACATTACAATAATTGTGCTTTGATTTTATGAAAGCAACATGATACTTTCTAAATCTGTTTAAAATTGCAGCCATTTGATCAGATGTAGACTATTTATATAAGTAGTTGTGAGGTTGGTGTAATTGATCAATATTGAAGAATATTTCTCAGAGCACTTCCCTAATGGGCTTAGGTGCGGTTCCCATACTTACGGTATGTCCTTATTCGGCAGTTTCTCTTCCACCTCAGCTAGTCAAAATTTCACATTGTAAAACTTGTCTTTCCCAAATTGGAAGATGCTGTTATTCTTGGGGTTACAAACTTGACCTGTTTTTGACTGGCAGGAAGTCCTACCAAACCTTGGTGCTCCTTCCCCACAACTGACAAACTATATTACCGTAGCACCTTTATTTAAAAAATTCCATGCCATCATAGTGTGTCCTGTATTGGGCTTTAGAATGACTAGCCAGCAGAACAAGCCCAGTGAGACGAGTGGGTTTGAGTGCTATAGGAGTGCAATTTTGGCACTCCATTAATTAGCTAACTGAAGGTGTGGGCCAGTTATAACAGGTGTTTACAACAGCCACCAGTGGGACAACCGTGGACCATACAGGGTGGGATTTGAAAGCATTTGGAAAATGGAAAAAGTATATAGAGCAGCACATTTTTACCAGTTTGCTCTGGTTTAAGATTATTCATTCTTAAAACAGTTTATGTCTCAATTGAAAAATCCCATGATGGATTTATATTGATGGATACTTTAAAAAAAAACTATTTGTCACAACCTTCGCTTTACCCAGGTTTTATTTTGACATTCAAATTACTATTTGGAGTTCCTGAGTATATAAATCCTGAGAATGTTTGGTGATAATTAGGAATAGGATTCTCTAGGAGGCAGCAGTGTACCATAATTGGTGTCAGATACTCAGTAATTCAAGTGTGTAGACTTTCTTTGAAATGTAATTGTTCTTAGGCCGATGGGGCTTTGCATTCCTGCAAAGATTTTTTTACTGAGTCTCTTGATTTAACTGAATATAACAGTGCTTCTGCAGCATTTTTTAAAATGATAAGGCAGCTGGTTAACTTAGGATGAGTGACTCTTTTCCAGCCCTCTTCATCGCATAGATTAGTTGTGGTAGAGAGAAAAGGAGTGGTTGCATTTAGTATGCTTCCTTGAGTAGTCCCCCCAAAAAAAACCACAACATTTAGCTGGTTGATCTTAATGTCTAAGGTCATATGTTTGTGTCTGCATTAGGGAACTCATTAATGGGATCACAGTGACAGACGAAAATGACAATACTCTGGGAAAGTCCAGGGTAAGTACCGTTATCTTGGGAATTTGAGATCCAGGAATTGGTTTATTATTATTCTTTTTATAAACAAGAATATTTAGAGTCATCTTCTCTACAGTATGTGCCTGACTGCCTAAGGAGAGTCTTGTATGCTGATATATTAGGTTATAGCAAGTGTTATCTGTTGAACTGGGTGATTTTGCTTTGTTTTTTGGTCTCCCACACACTCGCAGGATGATTATTTCAGATAAAAAAGTAGATGGCAAGATTTCTTAAATAGAGAGCATCTTGGAGTTGTTGAACTGTCCATTATAGACTTCTGCAGACTAGTTCCCTTCCAGGTGTATTGGGTTAATAACTCTCAGAATTCCCAGTTAATGGGAATGCTAAGAGTTGTGATTAAGAAATGTGGGATTACAGTAGAGTTGTGTTCCCAATCTTAGCAGCATACAGATATGTCTGTTTAAATTCCCAGGATTTTCAGAATGGGTATTCTGGCTAGGACTTTCTGGTAGTCCAGACATTTAGACATTCCTTAGGTAGGGAAACACTGGTTCAGAGCCATTGAAGGTTTAAGACAGCAACTTACTTCATCAAGATATAATGAAGTAAAAAGGATAATAATGAACTTTTGGCACTTTTGAAGTATCTTGACTATCTATGGTGAATATCTACCATTAGCTTATGCTTCCTCAAACAAAACTTTGCAAGCTCTTTATTATATCCCCTTGACAAAGAAAATTATTACCACTGCTACCACTCAAAAAAAGCAAATTTCATATGCTTTGTAGATTCTTTAATGTTCTTTGAGATGCTTTAGTATTCCTACTTTGTTACCAGTATTCCAAGTAACACATCTCTCTATATATTGGGAGTTCTTAACCTTTAGTACATAACCTTCTGTACAAGCTATTTTAGAGAAGTTATATCTAGTATTCTTATTTATTGTTTATACAGTGGCATCAGTTTTCATGGCATTTTATCGATAACCAGAGGACAGGTCCCCGCTCACAGGAATTTACAATATAAAGTTTGACACAAGGGAGATAACAGAGAAAGTGGAGGCAGGGATAAAACAGGGTAAGATGTGTGATTCATAATGCAAAATTGTTAGCTTATTTATGTCTTTTTAGTTATTGGAACTAGAACTCTTAGAAAGACCAAACTTGCTAATTATGTAATGAAGCATTCTGTTTAGTTGTTATTATACTTCCTGCCATTCTTCTGTCCAGTAAAGCAAAACTACTCTTAGACTAAAATTATGGTAAAATAAAAGTTGGTAAGGGATAAAATATTATCATAAAATTTATTATTTAATACCATCATTAAAAGCATTATTCAGAAATAGAGTTGATGACCATAGCAACTGATGTAAAAGCAGCATAGGACTATTAAACCCTTGCTTTCCCCCCTTTTTCTAAAATACGTTCTGACTGTTTTGGTGTTCTGTATTTTCTTTTGTAATATTGTTTTATAATCAAGTACTGGTTTTATAAATTTTAATTAAAAATTAAAGCATGTGCCATAGTTACTTCTAGAAAGTCAGTTCCATGCATATAGGATAGGGAGAAAATGCAGAGTTCTGGTGAGGAGCTGTCAGACAATTTAGGATGATGGACCGGAATTAGTGACTACTAAAGGTAGAGATGCTTCTAGATTTTAGAGTAGAAAATTAAGATAGTCACAGTGGTGGAAGCCAATGGAGGAGTAACAGACTGTTACAGTAATCCTTATTTTCTTGATTTTACAGACACACATTTTTTCTTTTCTTTTTAAATCACACCCTGCTATTTATTCCTCTTGCATTCCAAGTAACAGTTATCAGAGGGCCCCTTCAGCCACTCAGCAAGCCTCTGGGTCAAATGATGTTTTGACATAATGTTTTTAGTAAAATATACAAGTTGTAGATTAGGTTACCAGCCTATACCAGATGAGGATTTCCTGTAGCGGTAATAGCAATGGCACTTAGACTTATATATTTATTTGTTTGTTTATTTATTTAATTTATTTATTGCCATTGTACATATATACACAGTATACCCATACAGCGAAATTTGTATAACACCCAGAAGCCAGACCAACACACATGACAATCCCCAAACACCCCCACCCATGAAAAAATTCCCCATCCCTAACCACACAAGCATCCACACAACAGACCAAGTAATGCTGTCCAACAGCT
>JANHFT010007382.1:407078-417198 GCA_032467955.1 Pseudoxenodon macrops
CGCTGCGCTCTGTGTCCAACCGTTCTGCTCCGCAGCTGGGGAAAAAGGGCAGGAGCTCCCCTGTTCCCAGAGAGGCTCCTCACATCAACCCCGTTTGTCACCGATGGGTAGCCACCACACTGGCACTCTCGCACACCTCCACCCTGAGCCAACCCCCCCTTTTTCCCCCCCTAGAGATCCCTGGGCCCTTTTCCTCCAGGCCCTGAAGAGTTCTATTTTTTATGAATAAAGTACTTTAAGAAGGTGGGGTGGAAAGAGTTTTCTTTTATGAATTTTGAATACTTTGTGTCATCTCTGCTTTCCCCAATCTGGCACTATCCAGATGTGGAATTTCAACACAGCTGGATGCACCATATGGGGAAACTGCTTTAAAAATGCTTATTCTTAGGCAATCTATTTTACATTCAGAATATTACCAGAGCAGGTGAAATGCTGCATCTGGCATTATTAATCCAGTGTTTTATCCCCATCTCTCATTGAAGAGTTGTTCATTTGATACCCTTGGTCTGGCGACTGGTTCATCTGTCTCTTGCTGATAATTAAATGCAACTATTATTTTAAGTCTGTGATTTACCTTACATTAAATGTATTGTGATTGAATGCAAACATCATTTTGCAAATAATTTTTGAAGTAAATGACAGAATACGACTATTGTTGTTTATGCTGGTGCTAGCCAAAATCTGATATATTAGGCAGCAAATATTGAAAGATTTTGGTAATTTTGTTTTAGCTCTTGACCATTCAAAATGAAATAAAAAAACTGTGATTTTAAAAGTTGTCTGACTCTTATTTTATAAATATTGGAGCCATCTGTTAGCTTGAACAGAGCTTCTATTTTATAGAAGATATGTGGTTGATCTATGCTGGGCTGCAAGTTACAACTTCAGATAGACTTTGCACTTCCATAAAGATGAAAAGATGTTCAATGGTCATTGTAGTTATACATTATTTCCTATCTCTAAGACAATACAGATAAGATTTGTTTATTGGGCAATGTAATGGCTAATCATCCTAAATAAAACATATGCAGTTAAATATCAGCTATCAGTGGAAAGTACAATTTCTTAAGAAAGTATTAAAGCAGTAAATGATAGACAGCATCAGAAAGATCACTGGAATGTCCTTGGATGAATTGTGGATTATCACCAGGAATAAACTGAAATGGCATACAGTGGTCTTTACAATTAACAGGGTTTGGGTGTGACTTGACTGCATCTAACCAACAAATATAGAACAATGGTCTATTTTAAACATTGCTTGCAGGTTAGCAAAAATAATGTTCTACACAAATATTATTGTGTATCATAATAAAATATTCTTACAGCCCATAGGGACATCACAGCTCAATGTTATGACAATATAAATTAATCCAATAAAAATGCTAAATAACAAAGAGGACAGCAAAGGTAAGTCAATCATATAATGTATTGGCTTAACTTTGAAAAGGTTAATTCACTTGTGTGTATCACATGGTCTGCACATGCAAATCCATGATTTGGTGATAGGTTGATTAATAGCAACACTCTTCAAACATTCTAGACAGGCTCTTTCAGCTGCATTCCATTAAGCTATAATATGCTTAGAAAGGTTATGTTTTATGAACCAACTCTTGCTCCAGTGCTTTTTGTTTTTAACTGTTGGATGCTAGCTGTCTATGTTATTGATTGAGGAAGGCCTGGGCTGATTGCCCAGTGACTCTGCCAACTTCCTGTCCTCTAGGGTGCAAATTCTAAGCTCCAAGGTCATGTGAGTTGATTTTTCATCAAGTAAAGTTTAATTCACCTTCATGTAATTAGCACTACCCATCTATCTCATTCTCCAATGAATTACAAATGGTAGCTACAGTCTCCCAATATATTGAATTCCATAGCTATAGTTTAACAACAGATGTAACTACTGTAATGTAATACTCATAATAGTTTGTGATAAGTCGATACATTCCTGTGTTAGTTGCAAAAAAAAAAAGTAATGCAGCAGTAGCAAAATTTCAGAAACCAAAGCTATCATTGAAATCCTAATACTTGGCTTGTATTAGTTTGATAAATGTTAAAAGGGCTGAGATTCCAGTCTCTGTTAAGAATTTCCAACTCTCTTCCAGGTAGAGATTTACCTCAGTTGGCTGAATTGTTTACCTGTATCTTGTATAACTTTCTCTATTTTGGAGTGAAACAGCTAGTTCATTCATGCTTTCATTTCAGTTCATAATCCTACTGATATGTGTCTGGCCAGTATCCTTTCTTTCTCAATATAAATACAAGACAAACTTTGAATAATTCTTCCAAAATAGCTAGTACTATCACCTCTCAAAGAACAATGATGTTTTGCCTCTGCCTATTCTATTATTGTCATGCTGTCTCATACACAGTATTTTGTGAACTTAAGAACAGAGATGTTCCTTACAGTAACAATGAATAGGTGTCAAGCAACTATCTAAAAAACAACCAGCTGTCAGTCTATTAGGACATACAAGAAAGAAAAGATGGTAGATTTGAACATGGATATTGGATTTTGTTATAATGCAGCCTTTTCTAGAACAGGTATCCCTAATAAAGCTAGCTTATCAAAGAGATGTGTGTTGAATTTCTTCCTGTTAATACTTGAGCTTGACAATGCCCTAGGTAAACTTGACATTTTGGTGAGGTAAGCAGAATATTCTTTACCAAGCAGGACAGTGTGTTGAACAGACCAAGACAGTATAAACATATTCATTTATTACACAAATTTACATGGTGCCTAACTCACAGATGAATCTAGGCATTTTACAACATTAAAAATCCACAACAGAAGAACCCCTAATCCTCCCCCTGCATGGCAGCAGCAACACAAATCAATCACTTGATTAATTCATTTGATCTTGAAATGGAGAATTTGAATTTAAAATTTGAAATTATGTACCTTCTTATGTTCTTACAAACCAATACCTGTAGATGATTATGAATAAACATTTCTTAAGTTGAATCCCTGAAATAAATTAGATTGGAATCCTATTGTTCATTTCCTAAGACTACCATGGAACTCAGGACTAAGTTCATACATCGTATTAAATCATAATGTGTCTTCCTCATTTTGACTTCGTATAGTCTGTAAATCAAACTACTACACTATATAAACCAGTGTAGTATGTAGTATTCATTCCTTTATGTCATTTGGGAATTCAGCCTGCACTTTTACTTTTAATTTCACTTTCCAATGGAATGTGGGTGCACCAAAATTTACACAATTTTTCTGCTTTTGATTCCTTTATATTCAGTAGCCTGTTATCTTTTTTCACCCAGGTTTTTCCTTCTCCTCTTTTAGCTATGTAAATGTCATCAGTCCAACAAACATTCTATGTTCTTCCCACCCCCCTCCCGGCCCATTTCAGTTCTTTATCTGATTCTGAAAAGGCTGAGAAGAGTAAAATAATAGAATATTAAAGGCGTAAGATAAATGTTGATATGTAATGCTATATTATAACCCTTAGAGGTTATGTAGTGTGATGTTATGTCATGTTTACTTTATTTTTTTTCTTTGTATATGTCTTTATATGTTTTTTTTAATGTAAATACCCAAATAAAAATTATTTTAAAAAAATATTAAAGGCATAATTAAGTAATGTCTTATCTGTTTTCTTCCTTCTTCCATCATTTTCATTCCACCTTAGTTAGGATTTTGTATTCCAGCACAGCATAATTCAGTGATACTGTACTGTGGTATCAATATAGCTTGGCCTCTTCAGAAGTGTTGGTTTACAGAAGTCAATCTTTACTAGAGTGGGATTTCAGATTGTATATAATTTTGAGGATAGCAATTCCAGAATTTGGAACAACCTATCTTTGAAAATAAAAGCAGAACCAGTATTGTGATATCCATTGTTTTGAAATTGTTTTAATGTTAATTACAGCCTTTCATTCCTTTTGGCTTTTTTTTCAGACAAGCAAATCATAAAAATAGTTAAATTTTAGTGCGTCAACATACACAAAAATCTTATATATTATATATATTACTTATATATTACCTTGGCTGTGCAGTTCTTTTGGATTTTTATAAACTGCCAGGAGTCCCTGACAGATTTGGTAGTATACTTATACAGTATGATTAATAAATTGATAAGTCAAAATTTCAGCATAGCTATACCACATATTTATTTGAATTCACAAATGAAATCTTACATGGTATGTCAAAAAGCAGTTATATTGGCAACTTATGAATCTGAGGTAAGAAAGAACTTTGTACTGTTTAATAGTCTACCGTTGTCTGAGTTCACTAAAAAACCTATACTAAAACCAAACAAATCATGACACTATTTAGCACAAAGTATGATCCAGTCACTATGTTATTACAAATCCAACAGGTATCATTCCATGCTTAGAGATGGGAAAATAAATAAACAAAGATCATCCTTTGTTTTTCCAGCTTTCTGCAAACAAACAAACAAAATTCTTGTTGTTTTAGTGGCATTGATTCCTATAGGAAAAACACCGAAGGCAAGCCTGAAGTTGTATGTACATGCTGGATATGTATTCCTATCCAAAAGTGCTACATAGGCCATCATTAACGAAATAGTACTTGAACATACGTATATGCCAACAATATTTCAAGCTAGTGTGCCAATCCCTGGGCCATGAGATGCCAATCAGCTAGCTTGTTTACAGAAACTTGGCAATTACTAGTTTGATTGTTGGTAATTGTAAATGACTGGAACATTTCAGCAAGACCTGAAATGTAAAGCTGAACAATTTCAGTTAGAAATAAATCATGGGTAGACATCTGTGCCTGTTGAGTCATGTGGAGGAAGCAAATCCATCCTTTGCAATCCTCACAGTTCCAGCCACATTCTAAAAACTGATGTTAGACCAGAAATAGGATCATCAGTTCTGTATGGCTTTTCCGACCAGTATACTGCGAAGTCCTGCCAATGTAATTTAAATGTAAAAACAAGCATCTTTACAAACCTCAAGGCCATTTAACAGTAATGCCATAACTAATCTCAGTAAGGGTATCCTAACTATGCACTTTTGCCCAATAATACTTACAAATGTAGTGCATACAAAGCTTCAGAATGCTTCAAATATACTGAAGGTGCTTTTTTTTGAGCTCCAGAAATGCAAGATTAAGACTTTTTTTTTAAAGGTCTCAATTCTCGGTCGAACATATAATCTACGTAATTTTCCAGTCTAAATTTTCCTCCACACAATCCTACACCAATCTTCTCCAATGGAATATTTTTCAGAGATGTATGATTACTGCTTTCATTATTACCAATGAGCATAGTGGCTTAGGCCTTGGGGTAATGGAGCTTTCTATCAGCAAGACAAGTTGGGGAAGGTTGTCCTATGCCCATAAACAAATGTTACAGATTTTTATACCAAACAATCTTTTCTCATTTACCATAGGAACAAGATTCTCAATACATACTGGATACAAAATTATATCTGAATTTGTGCCAATTCTTCCTGAGGAACACCAAGTTCTGTTCTGCTCCTCATCTGTCTATGTTTGAACAGCAACATTCAGACCTTGATAATTTCGTCACAAACATAGCTGGTAGTGAGCAAAGCTAACTTGGCTCCAAACTTTCTTAAACAATTGCTCTATATTTATTTGTTTACCAAGAGATTTCTGCAGAACTGTTGCAGAATGTCTATATGTTGAATTCTCAACTTCAGAGGAGAGATACCATGGTCTGTTTGACTTAAAGTATTGCTTGCTCCAAACCTGAGCATAAGCCTAGAATAGCAACAGTGGATTTTCCGACTGCTGCCCTTCCATTGGGGGAATTAATCTGGTTTAGAAAACTCCTTTCCAGATTTCTACTCCTTGCTCTGTTTTGGTCACGTTAATGGCCTGTCTTGACCATATTTATCAAAGTCCCAAGCTGATGGATTCTCCTGCTTCTTTTCTCCTCCCATACATGATGAGAAAGTAAGCACCAATTATTATTCTTCCCATGGACAGACACTGGAGAATTGGAGTCAGACAACTCGCTGCAGCCAGCTCGCTGTGGCCAACTCTGTAGAACAACTCACCATGAGACAATTTAACAATTAAATTTAGTTATTTAAAATAAATAAATTATTTTAATTTTTGTCATTCACATTTCACTCCTTTTGCAACCTTTCTTTAATGAATCTATTTCTTGATATAGAGACCAAGTCACTAGTTTCCCACTGACAATCACAATAGAAAAATGTCAGCGTTTACCCACAGGAAAAGAAAGCCTAACTGCTACTTCTTCTCCCTCTCTGCCTCTCCCACGATTCAGCTCATGATGCCGAGGAGAAACAAGGAGTAAGAAGGGTGAGATTTGTGTCATTTTATTAGCTATAGCTCCCCACTTGTCTAACCTTACCTAACTGGGAAATCCAGATGAGGGCTTTTAATGCAGAGCTGAAGTTGAAAAGAATTCACATGGCACTAAGAATAAATAATATAGACAGCAAAAATACTATATATTTTTGGAAGTACTTGTGGAAAGTTATCTTTATAGAGAACGGGCATTTTCAGAAGAAAATTCTTTGCCAGGTTGAAAGCTGAAACTATTTATGGTTCAACTGTGGTATATAGCAAGAACTGGTCTGAAGCTAGGCTTGTTTGTTTGGTATTTGTCTGTTTTCATTTCCATGTTGGAAGACACCTTTCTCTATCTCCCCACTGGTTGAGAATATATATTACAATCAAAGGTCAAGGGGGAAAACAAACAGTCCAGCCCACATCTTCCCTAGCAGCCAACACCCAGATAAGAAGGTAAGCTTTACTCTCTCGTGCCTTGATGCTACCTAGCCTGGTAATGAAACATCTGCAGTAAAACAACCAAGCTCAGAAAACTCCAACAAATCTTGTCTTCCTCCCAGCTCTTTAAGCTCAGGTAGCATTGAGACACACCAAACTGAATACTTTGCACTGCAATTTCCCCTTAGTAGTCCAAAGACAAAAGTGCTGCTGGATTTACCAATTCTCCTCAGTAGAAGATAAATTTCCAAGTTGCTGGATGATTTCCCCCCCCTCCTATGGGGTAAAGATATTTTCTTTTGCTATAGATTCTGTAGCCAGCTGAGGGCTTAACAGAGGTTTGGTTCTTTGTACTTAGCACTTCAAATTGGATTTAAAAACTTTGGAGCAGTGGTGTGGAAAATGGCCTATAAAGGATTTCCTTTAATCTATAAAAGCAAGTAAGATAATGGAAATTCTTGAACTCAAAGAATTATCTGTTTCCTAAGGTGCATTGTTGCGTTCTAAAAATGGTGATATCCCCAAAGGTAGTCCTTGATTTTGTTTAGGGACCATTTGAAGTTACACCAACACTGAAAAATAGTGACATGCCAGTTTTCACATTTACAACCGTTGCAGCATTCCCCTAGTTACCTGATCAAAATTCAGATCCTTGGCAAGTGGCTCATTTTTATGATGGCTGAAGTGTCCTGGTGTTATGTGATCACCTTTTACGACCTTCTGCCAAGCAAAGTCAACAACCGTGTTAATGAACTTAACATCTGCAGTGATAACAACTGTGGAAAGAAAGGGTAAAAACTCACTTAACAACTGTCTCGCTTAGCAACAGAAATTTTGGGCTCAAGTGTGGTCGTAAGTTGAGGACTACCTGTAATAGATGTTTACTTCATAGTTGGTCTTTCATAGGGAAAATACCAATTGCTGGATTGCAAATTTAAGCATCTAGAGCTAAGGCACAGGAGTCAAACTCAATCGTGATGTATCATGATGTTTTTTGCCTTTGCAGAACCAGGTGGGTGTGGCCTGCGCATGATGCATCCGGCCCATGTGCTTCCAGTTTGACAGGCCTGAGCATCTTTAACTGCCTTCAGGCTGTGTGGATAAATAATGTTTTATCTTCAAATAAATGGAAATGAATTTTACCTGAACATAAAACCACCCCTAAGAGATCAATAACAACAAATAGATCTGACCTCTGCCTTAGGTTTATCTAACCCAAAAGATGTAATATAAAAATAACATAAAAGAGAAGGAAGCAGAACTTCCTTAACAATTTTTTTTATAACGACCATCTAAAATGGATATAGTCCAAAGCAACAGGTGCCATTAGTTATTTAAACCTGAATGTAACTACAGTAAGTAGGAAATGATACTCTTTAGATAGTACTTCATCTCAAAAAGTTGCAAACCAGTACTGCTGAATTCGAAAGTCTCCTGCTCATTCTGTTAAATGCTTGACTCCAGTCCTCATGGTATCAGGAGCCCAGCGCCTGTGGTTTCTGAGCTTTGCAGAGGGAGTGTCCTTGTTTTCCTTTTCTCTGTCTGCTGTAGCTGATGAAGGGAGGTACCTAACAGAGATGTTTTCTGCATAGAACCAACAGCAGCTTTGCCTCCTTACGCAACAAACTTACGTATTTGTTGACACTGATATTTCCCCTTCTCCTTCTCAAGTTCATTACATAGTAGTTATCACACTTGCTTTATAAGAATCTTTATGTTTAGTTCAGTGGTGCAATAGTATTCACATTACATCATATTAATGAGAGATGCCTTTATCCAAACAAACATACTTTATAAAAAAAAAATTACATCCAGCAAAGGAGGAAGATTTCTCTTTCACTAAAAGACTGAAACTACTAAGCTTACTTCCTGTGTAATAATGAAGAAGTTACATTACAATTCAATTTTATTTGTTTCAATAGTGTTTAGTCTCATATATGAATTTAGTATTAAAGATGTTTTGAATTACTTAGAAATGTGTTGCATGTTTGGCCAGATTCAGTGTCTCAGATTTCAAGGGCTGGGTTTCCATTTCCCGTATTTGTATTTAATTCTCCTTTCCCATCATAGCCTCTTCCAAGAAACATAGCCTTCCAGAGCCTTTGAAGAGTTATCTTCCTGCCTTTTTAAAGTAAAAAAATAAACCCTTATTATTGCTGCAGTTGAGTCCTTGTTTTCAAACAAAACCTGGCTGGGAAATACATTTTTATGTCTGACTCATTACATTTCAAGAGCTAGAGGGAAAACAAGAATACATACAAGCTATTTACAGTCTCTGACTTAGCAATTAAAAAAATATATCTAGAGTGTTAAGGGAACCAGAATTTCTAAATACTTTTTGTGGGAACAAGGAGATAAAACACATTTGTCAGTTAAATAATCAACAATGCAATCACCTCTTCAAGTTAGAGGAATCATTATGAAGCAATATAATTTTCTTATTATACTCAACAAAACCAGATATTATAATACTGACTGTGCATTATCTATAACGTGGTTTTTTGGTTTACTTGTGATATAAAGCCAGCCATTGTAATTATAAAACATAATTTATTACAATGTGTTGTATGGACCTAGATAATTGTGAATTATTCAATAAATCTAGTTTAGTGCAGGGGTCCGAAACCCTGGTTTACGGACTTGGACCAGTCTGCAGTCTGTTGGGAACTGGGCCACTTAAGTTGGCAGGCAAGTACGCGAAGCTCTGTTTGTACAAGCTGCGGCCACATGTGCGAAACCACCACCACGCAACCACTACCGCCACCACTTCTAGTTCACAGAGCCGGAAAGGTTGGGGACTACTGGTTTAATGCAGCGTATTAACCCTTATTATTATTTTACCAATCTGTAAATGGCCGGTACTGTGATGATCTTACTGAAAAGACAAATAGATACATTAACTTGGAAAAGATGTAAGGATTCAAATAAAGTTTTAACTAGATCAGAGGTCAGCAACCTGTGGCTCCGGAGCCGCATGTGGCTCTTTCACCCCTCTGCTGCAGCTCCTGTCACTCAAAACATGCGTCACAACCGCCAATGTGCAACACCTGCCGGCACACCATTTATTGAGCTTTTCAACCCCTGGTAGGCCAACCATGGATAAATCCAAGAAAAGAAAAGTTTCAGAAGAAAACAAAACATTTAATTCAACTACATAGGCTACTTTTATGGCTGCTCAAGAAATAGTCAGGCACGGAAAAGGGTTTGTGGCTCCCGGTGTTTTCTTTTCTGTGTGAAATGGGTTCAAATGGCTCTTTGAGTGTTTAAGGTTGCAGACAGGGGTGAAATCCTCCCGGTTCGGCCCGGTTCTATAGAGTAGGTTGCAAGCAGTTGGTGACGTCATAGAACCGGTCCTGTTAAAACTGTTAAATCTGTTGGTGGTGCCATTTTGTGTGCTTTTGCATTGTG
>JANHFT010007382.1:421014-439608 GCA_032467955.1 Pseudoxenodon macrops
TTATTTCGGGGGTCAAAAGAAAATAAGACCCTGTCTTATTTTCCGGGAAACACGGTAGTAACAGGAAGACATACTTGTCAACTGTTTTCTTATGTACAATTATCAAAAAGTTAAAAAGGCATAGAAGATTTTATGCTTTTGAACAATGACTGAGTTTGAAGTAAAATTATATTTTGAAATATAAATTTTGAAATATGAAATATGAGATAGAAGAAAAGCGCAAGAATGTATGATAAAATGGACTAAAGGTTTAGATAAAAATATATAAAAAGATCACTGAAAATATGTAATTACAAATATTAAAATTTACATTAAAGATAATTTTTATAAAATAATGTATTGTTTCTATTTGTCACCAGGGAAATTGTCTAGAATATATAAAAGTATTTCAAATTTTTGCTGTAAATGTGAACATGAAAAGAAATTTTATCAGGTCTGATAGATATGCAAAAAAGCCAAAAAGGTTTGGATACAAATAAATACATTAATTCAGAATATTTTTAATTCAGAAGATTTTTAAAGACAAATGCACAATTGAAACCAGAGACCTTTGGAATTAGTGAACAGAAGCATGGGACTTGGGTTTATATATGCAACTGTAGTAAGATTAATATATGCACAAAATATGAAACGTTCTAAACTTTCCGTAATAGTGGAGAGGTTGGTGAAGATGATGTAACTTAAAAGATATGGCAAAATTGACCACCCTGATTAGAGAAAAGACAGTGTCTTCATTTGCGATTTACTAGAAACCCCTTTTCGGTTTTTTTGCATGAAACAGAAAAAATGCACATGACTTGCGGTTTTGATGATTTAAAAAAATTATATAATAGGAAAAAAATGAACTTTTTTGTTATAAAGTGAGAGTCAAATTATTATATTTGCTGCAAAGGAAATCAGAGCTTTCTATTTTTTTAAATATTTAGCACTTTTTTCTTTTTTCTTTTTTTTTGTTTCCTTCTGTATTAGTTTGTTAACTTTTATGTTCTTTTAAATTTTTTAGTAACATTTATATTAAAAAGAGAATACGTTACTTAAAAACCAGAGTAGCTAAATACAAAATTAAACTGCCTCAAATTTAATCTGGAGATAAGACCATGGTACGGGGGGCATGCTCTTTAAAATAGTTATTGAGGGCTCTTCATGCCTTCCTCGAAGGAATGTTGAGGATACCCCTTGTATGTCCATGAGATCAATATGTTAAACGTTTTTCAACCAAGTTTGTACTTAACTGTTTTATCAGTTTCAAACAAACTAAACTACTTACATCAAGAGCTAAAATTGAAAAACAATATAAGAGGGAATTTCCCACCCTTTGATTAAAATGTATTCTGCATTTCCAGACTTGAGAGTGAGGCTTCTAGACTAGTATATGACAGGCAAGAACAGCTGCTGGTTTAAGAGAAGCACAAAAATATTGCTACACCTCTGCTTTAAAGGCTCAGCAGAGTTAAATTTAGATCACTTTATTTCATATCTTCTGCTTTGGAATTTGATGTATTCTGTTGCTAAGGCAAACACTTGTTTTATTGGTATAAAATAGAGAAGAACTGGAAACAAATTTAGTATTTTCTTTTTAATAATTTATATCACTCCTGGTGAAAATAGTGATTGTTTTTATTTATTCAAGGCCTGTGAAAAACAGGTCTTGTTGTATCTGAACTTATGACTTGAGCATTTAGCATTGAATCTAGTTCACAGGTAGCTTTGTCATGCTTACTCTTATAGTAAACTCTAAGCATCCTTTTCATTATTCTAGTCTGCTTTCAAATTTTTAAAAAAGGGAATACTAATTTATGTCAGTAGAAACCCATTTCCTAGCTCAAGTGCTGTAGAGTAAGAGGGTTGCAACATGGGAGAAGGGTTAGATTAATCTTTTTTCTTTACCTTTTCCTTTCCCCTCCCCAGTTTGTTCTTACACAGCAAGTAAACTTATTAGGGCAAAAACCTGTGAGCATATTGATGTTTCCATAGGTCATTTTACCACATGGAGTGTAGAGGATTGGCTGGAGGTGAAAGAAGTGTATTTTATGTCATTTTAAAAGTGATACCTGGTTTTTCAGTATTCTGTTATTCTAATCTGTACATCACATACTCCTCTCCTTTTTCTGTAATTTTTTGAGAGAGATATTACTACACAGTACTCCAAATTTTATTTTGATATATTTTAAGAGACATGTTTAAAAGACTTGTTTTTAAAAATAAAACAAAACATCCATATTTGTTATTTTTGTGTTGATTTCGGTGGGAATAAGTCTTTTATTGAAAATTAAATAAATTAAGATAGAAAAATCCTAGTACAAATTTTATGAAGATGCATATATATCCTTGAGGGTTTTGTTTAGAATTCTGTTGACATGGAATTTCTGTTGAAATTCTTGTGAATTTCTGTTAGCATCACCAGTCAAGCTAATATATAGAGAATATAATACATATATGCCAAGAGGTTTAGTGGTCAAGCAGCATTCCTAAAATTCTGCAAAAAATTAACACAGCCTTATTAACATATTTTTTCTTTTTCTAAAACTGTATTTCACTTTCTTCCTTCTCCCTCAGTCATTTAACTTCAGGGGCATTTTTTTCTAGCATATTTTTTTTTGCCAAAATATAGACTTTAGCTTGCAAGTAGCTTTTTAAATTGGCCAGAAAGCTTCAGACTGTCCACTCCAGGTTGGATATGATTTAAGACATACTTCTTTATCAGCTAAGTTCAGAGTGGCCACATCAAGACTGCTAGTGAGGTCCCAAAATTGACTTTCTACTTTTCTGCCTCAGGCTCTAGATGTCAGGGTAGAAAGCATTGTTGTTTTTAATATTTCTGGTTTTGGTCTGTTTCCAGGTGTTCTAGAATCTAGAGACTACATACATATTTTCAGGATGTATTAGCCCTGAAAACAAGCTCCAGGTTGTTCAAATACTATTTTCCTTTAAAAATAATGAGATACAAAAGTAATTTTGAGAAATCATTAATACTTAATCCAAGCACTTGGTTATAAATGTTTCTCATTTCCTAAGTGCTGTGTATTTTTTCTAGGCAGTAGGCCTCTTTGAATTGTTAATCAGCAGCTGTCTAAAGAGTTTTTTTTCCCCCTGGGCAGTGCTGCTAGTGATGTCACTTCCCCCTCGGTAAACAGACGGCAGCTCTGCTGTTTCTGAAATTGGTCTCTGGGAGGGGAAAGAGAGTGAGTGAGAGCATGCCGTGTCCTGGGACCCTGTTTATTTAACATTCCCAGCTAAGGAAACCCTACCTTTAAAAAGATTGCACATGTAGTCTTTCTATATCAGCTGGAAGAAATGAGTGTGCGGTTTTTGAAATTTCTTTGTTTACACTCTTAGCTTGGATTATGTTTGAAAAATGCCTTTCCTTTTGGGCCTGCGACAGGTAACTTGTTTTTAGATTCTTGTTTTTACTGGTTAGGGTGGAGAATAAGACGTTTGCTGGTTTTTAAGGCTTCCTTGTCAAGTGAGTTACTGATTCTCAAAATTCACTTTGATCAGGAAAAAGATTTATATCACAACACTGAAAAATCCTGAAGATTGAACAAACTTTTTTAAGGAAGCAGAGCAGCATAAAAATGTGTTCTCTCTTTCAAATATTTCTAAATCTCTTCTAAATTTGAGTTGTGTATAATATTTCTTTTGCTGTAATAATTTTGCTGTAAATAAATCAAAAATTACTGTCAGAGTTAATGTGTACTTTTGAAATATTTCTGAAGTTTCTCTTTTTAAAATACCAAATTAATTGGTTCCTAACTGGCATCCAACACTGCCAGCTTGCTCTTTTAGATCCAGAATTTAGTAATCAACCTGTCCTTTAATTAAACTATTGTTCATTTAACATGTATTTATTTTGTAAAACAAATCAAGTGATGTTTGGTGTGATGAGCTTTAAATGTTTTGTTATCTAAAATATTTAGTACCAGCAAATTATTTGATAAAAATGAAATAAATTTAATTTGTAAATGCCTAGTTTTTAAAACACAAATAATTAAAGTAAGAATTATCTATTCTTTTGCAAGGATTACCTGAAGCATGGAGTTCACATTGTTTTTAAATTGTTTATACTATTTTAAATAAAGATAAGATTATAGAAAATTTAACATGGTAATAACAGACCATTTTGTATTATATATATTATGTCTTGTTTATCAGCATATTAGGTCTCTAGAAAATATAGGTTTTGTTAGAATTCTTATAAAGCACTTGATATTGAATTTGTGTCTATGGTGGATAAACTTTGTGACATCTGAATACTTTCATGTCAGATTCACCTAAAAGGAAATGTGGATAGCTTCTGATTATATTTACGTGTTCTGCTCAGTCTATTACTAGTAAAAGAGATTCAATATCTGAAACAAGTTTACTTGCCTATTTTTGGTGTCTTTGCGATTAGCCTTACTATAAAGGCTAATATTTGCACCTGCTTTTTGTTCAATAAATCTCATAGCTTTTTATCTGAAAACCATCTAAATTTGCTGCATGTCCCAACAGTGTGTACATGTTATCTGCTATCTACCCATCCATCTTTTTTTTTTCCTAATCAGGTAGTTGTATTTCCTGTTCAGTTTTTTTCATTGTTTATTTTATTGCTCAATTACTTTACTTCTGTTCACACTCTTCTTCTTTTAATTGTTAGCCATCTAGAGTAGCCCCACGACAATATAGGCAGGTATATTTAATAAATAAAAAATATATGAACACAACAATTGTTTTATAAGCCAAACATTAGGTTTGAACTCTGGGATAAGTGGTTAACTTGGTCTACACATAAAATAATCACTCTTGTTCCAAATTTCAGGACTCATTTTCACCACTACCCATCTTACAACAGCCCAAACTTTTCCTTTCATTACCCAAAAACACCTATTGGAAAATCTTATTAAATTTTGAGGACCCTTTGTAAGTCCCTCCCTCCTTCAGCACTGTTGTAACTTCGAATGATTGCTGAATGAATGCCTGCCCATTTTCAAAGTTTTAGGTTGGATAAGTTGAAATGTTCACATCAAATTTCCATTGCAATGACTAAATCTAGTTTTTGTTCCTATATGATAGAATTATATGCCGCCTTTCCTTCTGCGCATTTACTCTAATATTTAAAAGATAGAATGAATATTATGTTTCAGAGTAACACAAAACATGTAATACTTTCTTTAGAAGGAAAATTAGATTTCCTCAAATGCTTATGTGGTATTTAGGGAATAACTAAGATATCTTCAGATTTATTTAAAAATGTAATACCTACTAATTTAATTTCTTAACACAAGAAAGCTATTGATATAATTGAATGCAAGTGATGCTAGGTTTCTTTCTTTTACAATTTCAGTCAGTTCTTGTGCTTTATAGCAGAATTGAAATTAGCAATTAGATAGTTAAAATATGTAAACTTGCTAAATTAATGTTTTACTGAAATATGTGATATGTTCTCCTTTTCTAAAATGGGAAAACTGAGTAGGTCAATAGGAAAGGCTACATTTTAGTAATGTTTCATTAGCTAATATTTAACATGTAACAGTAAAGCTTTTACCGGTATTTCTCATCTAAATGACTTTATGCACAAATTCCTTTGATTAAGCAGAGGCAGGCAATTTTTATCAGTTTTTAAAAGATCCCATCCCACTGCCAATATCCCAGAGGCAGCAAGAGGCAAGGGAGTAATGCAGTGATTTAACTATGGGATTTTGTTTATGTCATTTGGTATCTTAAACCAGCCAAGCCGTAACTAACTAGTGATTAAAATTTGAGGGGGGAAAGTAAAAATATTTCCAGCTAAAAATGGGCAATTTTCTGTAGAACTTGAATACTTTTCTGAGAAGCCCAGAGAATTACATAAAAGGGTCTGTAGGATGCATCGATTACCCATTTCTGAACTAAGGTTCAACAGAAATCCGATCCTGCTTTTAAAAAGGAAAGTACAATTGAATGTGAAAGAGTATTTTCCCTTTTTATTTGAACTTGTACCATGTTATCCCAACATAACATGGTACAAGTTCAAGCTGTTCTTATTGTACAAGAATTTCTACAGAAAATATCTTACATATTAATCAACATCCATAAACCATAATATATGAAATCTGTAATTAGTAGGTTGGGAGCAGAAGCTTTTCTTTTTGAGCACTGTAGAGATAAATTTCTATTATGTTATATTAAGAGTGCCCCACATATCTTAACAAATCAGAACATGGACAAGTTATAAAAGCTCAAACTGTAATCAAAATTTTTAAAAAGCACATACCATAATCAGACATGAATCTGAGATTGTCATTAAAAGAAATTGTCCAGTAAAATTGACTCTAGAAGAATTTTGTTTTTTGTTTACATTTCTGTAAAGTTATGACTTGAATATTTCTCTGCAAGAGTTTGGGGAGAAACTTCAACAGGTATACTGGTTGTCCAATACTGGTGGTCCAAAAATGCTGCCACTATCTACTGTTTTCTATAGGAAAACAAAACAGCTAGTTTTGGGGAATTGGAGAGTGCACCTCAGTGGTGGGATTCAGCCAATTCGCCCCACTTCAGGAGAACCAGTTGTTAACTTTCTGAGCAGTTTGGTGAACTGGTTGTTGGAAGAAATCATTAGGGCAGATAACTGGTTGTTAAATTATTTGAATCCCACCACTGGTGCACCTCATTGGTTTCTTGCCATCTGAAAATGTTCCACATACTTTTAGAAAGTAGATGCCAAGCATCATTCCTCTGCATAATTCTTAATTTTAATGATGAAAAGGCCAGCTGGCACAAGAGAGCATTTCTACCTTAATTGGGGTGGTTGGGAATACTACAATAAGAAAATTTATGCATCTGCCAGACAGCCCTTAGGTTTCCTCCTAGCTTTGGAAGTGAGGAAATGAAAATTGCTTCCACAATTTTCTGAGTAATCTCATTAATACTTGTTATATTTGTTACTAGAGGTTTCCACATTCGCTGTGATTAAAAATGGCAAGTGGATTAAATCAGATAAATTAAGTAGAGTCCAAAATGCCCATCTTCTCCATATTGTGGAGATAGCATCCAGCATTGGGTAGAACTCTCCTGTCAGCTGATTGGACTGAGTCTGCCAAAGTTGAATATCCTGCCTCCGTTGCTATTACAAATCTATTATTTAATTTTTACAGTGTTGACTGCGAGCGTGTAAGATCTTCACTCCACTCCATCCAGTCACAGGGCCGGGCTTAAAGCCTCAGCATCTGCCTGACAGCCCGATAATTGTGATTATTTGCCACACCATGAAGCCTCTGTAGATTATTTGGCGTGCAAGAGCTCCGCTCCTCTCCGCTGAGGGGACAAGCAGCTGGAATTAAGGAACGAAGATTCCTTCCACTTAGGGGGTTTTATATTGCATTCACTGCCGTGTCTTCCCTGGGCTGTTCAGAGCTTAGCGCTCTACAGCTGATCATATTTAAAAAAATCCGACTGACAGGACGGATCGCATTCGATCGGTCGCTGGAGCCTTGTGCTGAAGGAGGACAAGTCAGCACGTACTTTATTGTTCCCGGAGCCTAGCGCTCAGCAATACGAACCATTCATTTGCCAAAGGGGATTTTTTATCTTCATTGAAAGGTTGAAGCGGCAGACATTTTCAGCGGTTTTATTTTTGGCGTCAAATTTCTTCCAGCCAAGATGGTGGATAAAGCTCACAGAGTTGGGGATCCCAGGAAGTCTGAGGCAATTCTAGACTCCCTGCCGGACCCTGAGCAGCCAGATCCCCACCCACCTGATCACAGAGGTAATTCCCCACCCAAGTCAAAGAAGTCAACTTCCAGGTCATCAAAGGCTGCATAAAATTTTGAGGGCAGAAGGGATAAAGCCTTAAAGAAGATATGCTCAAAGGGCAGCTGAATTCCCCTAGGGACTCTATGCCTGACATTGGCCATTCCCTAATGTAAACTTCCCAGGCTGTTCCACTGGGTGAGACTGTTGGGAGGATCCTCACCCCTAGTCATGTCTCCCTCTTAAGAGAGGACCTACTTTGGGGCTCCCAGCATAACTGGTCCCCACCAGCCAGGACTGGAGACAGGAGAAGCCCAGAAACCATGTTCACGCCCACTGCAGCAGGCCTCCACCCTGACTTGGGCAAGGAGACAGGCACCAAATCCAATCTCTCATTTCGGATGCTATTAAACAAGGCATTGAAGCAGGCATCCAGAGGCTGTCTAGACTGGCCCCTTCACATTTCCCTATGCGGGATATAGACCCAGGGGATTTCTTTACCCTTCCAGAGGCCTCCTCTCCAGTTCATTCTTTGGCTGACCATTTCCATCCTCCATCTGAGGAAGAGGATATAAGGGATTTGGACCTGTCTGATGACGAAGGTTTGACTCCAATCCAGCCAGCCTTTACTGGCTTGTTTCCCCAGGGGATGTTCAACTCCCTGTTGTTTAAGGCCAAGAATGCAGCAAAGATGGGAGAAACAGACTAACAACACTCCCACAGCCGAGGATACTGAGGACCTTCTTTTCTCAGAGCCTACAGCTGAGGCAGCGGTGGTCCCTTCGCCAAAGCTATTTGTAGATGTAGTCAGGCAACAGTGGAGTTCCCTAGCTGCTGGGCCTTTGCCAACCCCAGTGAACAAGAAGTTTTATAATGTAGGCCTAGAGTTAGCCCAATCATTGGAAGTTCCATCCATAGATGCCCCTGTGGCGGCCCTGTATAACGCCACTGCCCTCCTGAGTCCTCCGGATGAGGGCTTAAAACCGGAAGACCGTAGGGTGGATATGGTTCTGCAGAAGAACTTCCAAGCGGCGGGGTGGGCTATCAGAGCCTCCACGGCCGCATCTTTTTTCAATAGATTGTCCCTGGTGTGGCTGAAACAATTGCAGCATAGAATACCAGCGCAGGACACTTGTACCCACCAAGATTTGAACAAGCTGGTGGCTGCCCTACAGGTTTCTGCAGACTCTACACTCCACGCCACCAGATTTGCCTCAAGAGCTCTAGCCTCTTCCGTAACAGCAAGGTGGTTACTATGGCTCAGGCAGTGGCAGGCTGACGCACATCACAAGTGGCGCCTGGCAGGGACACCTTACCACGGCGGCAACCTATTTGGAGCATCCCTGGAACCACTCCTGATCGAAACAAGGGACAAAAGGAAGATCCCTCCGTGGGCAGAAAAGGATTCTCCAGACCCACTCAGTACTTCCGACATCCATCGTTCAGGACTCCAGAGCTGCGCCTCTTACCGTACAGATCACAAGGTCCATTCCCTCCCAGGCAGCGTCAACAGCCATATAGAGGTAGACAGGCTAGGAGGCCCTTTCGGGGCGGGGGAGGTTGCCCCTTCTGTTGCCCATAACTATCTGCAGCCCCCTTCTCCCATCGGGGGCCGCTTAGCCATTTTTGCGGACTGGTGGGAGGAGATGTCATCCGACGCCTGGGTTAGGGAAACAGTGAGGTCGGGTCTTGCCTTGGAGTTTCTTTCCACCCCCCACCCCCACCCGACGTTCTTTTATTTGTAGCCCTGTCTCGGGATCACAATAAGGCTATCGTCATGCAGTCTGCAATTCAGCACCTGCTGGAAATCAGTGCTATCCTGAGGGTCAACAAGGGCAGGGATTCTACTCAATTTTGTTCATTATCCCAAAGGCCTTGGGAAGGTGGAGAGTTAATCTAGACCTCAAATGCTTAAACCGCTGTCTCTGCTATCGTAGGTTCAAGATGCACTCCTTACAGTCTATCCTAGCCAGTGTAAGGGAGGGCGACTTCCTTACCTCTGTAGACTTAACGGAGGCATACCGACAGATCCCTATGTTGCCCGTCCACCGGCAATAGTTTTGCTTCTTCTATAATGGGGACCACTTCCAGAACAGGGCCCTTCCCTTTGGCCTCTCCTCGGCCCCCAGGGCTTTCACTAAGGTTCTCGCGGTCATAGCAGCACACCTGAGAGCCCTACTAGTGAGGATTCAATGTTATTTAGATGATATATTGATCCAATCCTCTTCGGCCCATCAGGCCAGGGTGGACCTAGTGGTCACCATCGAGTCCCTCCGTGCTCACGATTTTTTGGTCAATGTGGAGAAGAGCCACTTAATCCCTACCAATAGGCTTCTCCACTTGGGTGCCGTAATAGACACTCTAGAATGTAGGGTTTTCCTCTCCCAGGAGAGGCAGGCCAGCCTTAAGGAGCTGGCCTCCCAGGTTCGCCAGGAACAAATTGCGTCAGTTGCATCTCTCTCCCAACTCCTGGGGGAAATGGTTTCAGCTATTTCAGAGAAGAGGTGGCATATGTTGGATGTAAGGAGGGCCCTTAGTGTTTACGTGAAATGCACCACATCCATCAGGCGGACTGAGGCCCTATTTGTGTCATTCCAGCCTTCATCACTAGGCAATAAGGTGTCCCCATCAGTGAAAGGGAAGTGGCTCTGATTGCCAAAGCTTAAAACCTACGCTCCCTTCCCAGGCCGGGGCTAGTCAAGCACACTCCACTAGGAGTGCAGCTACTACAGCAGCATGGGCTACCCGTGCCAACCTAGAGGAAATCTATAGGGCGTTACGTGGGTGGCACCCTCACAATTTGTCAGGCACTATAAACTAGACATGTATGCCTCGGCAGAGGCCTTTGGCCGCAGGGTACTCCAGAGAGTTCTGGATGAGGCCCAGGCATAGGCTCACCCGTACGGACTGCCAAGCTTTGGTATGTCCCAATGCTGGATGATATCTCCACGATATGGAGACAGGGCGTTGCTCTTACCTGATATGCTCCTTCTCATGAAGTGGAGATATAGCATCCAGCCCCAACCTTAGGGTTAGTCTGGTTCCAATTTTCACTTTTATACCATTGCAACATGACTTAGTAGCGACATTATAGGTACTGACACGCAGAGTCTGTTGCTTCATCTTCATTAAAAGCTGGGTTACCATGGCAATGGAGACAGGATATTCAACTTTGACAGACTCAGTCCAGTCAGCTGACAGGAGAGTTCTACCCAATGCTGGATGCTATCTCCACTTCATGAGAAGGAGTGTATCAGGTAAGACAAACGCCCCTTTTTAGGAAGTAAAAGAAATTGATGTTAATGATTTGTGTGATAAATTTGATAAAATCATATTTGAAATATAGTATGATAAATCAAAGTTGGAATATATTATTTAAATGTGCTATCCTGATAAACCAATGAATGATTATGTTAACATGAAATTAGTTTTGTTTGAATTTAAAATTAAGTATTACAATGCAGATTGTTTGTTTGTGGATGCATCAACGTACTGTACATTCAATAAAATTGTTTAAAATCACGTACTATTGGATATGTAATGTAGAAGTGGGTACATTAACTTACCGTGTTTCCCCAAAAATAAGACAGGGTCTTATTTTCTTTTGAATATGGCCTTGGCCTTATCGGGGGGGTATTATTTTGGGGGTACAGGAGGCGGTGAGCGTGGGACTGGATGTCCCGTCACAGCCGCCTCCCCCCCTGTTCTATGGGCCGAGCGGCCCAACACCACCCCAATGGCAACAGCCTGGCTGCTCCCCTTCCCCCGGCGTTTTTATCGAGGAGTGGCAAGTGGGGCATGGGGCACGGGGCGCTCTTGCTCACCTACCCCCTTGCCGGTAAGGCTGATCTCTCTCTCTCCCTATCTAGTTGTCGAGTCCCCCTGCCTCCAGACTGAGCCCGTTCGGGGGCAACAGGCAGCCACTCCCTCGCCTGGTGGCCGCCCTTAGCGCGTGCGGGGGGAGTTCCATTTGTTTCAAGCCCCCTTTTCCTTGGAAGGCGGCTGCGGCGGCAGCAGCAACTTAGCAATAAATAGCTATTTCATCACTTCCTTTATGTCAGCTCGATTATTTATTTTGTCAGAACATTACAGTCATACCTTGGTACTCTGTTTCAAAAGTCGTTGAATTTTTGAAGGAGAAATCTTGTCCCAGCACTTGTCTTTCTCCCTATAGTTGACACACAAGAAAGAACTTGCTGACATCGGCTCCCTCCTGATTCACTATTTCTTCTGGCTGAAGTAGCAGATCACTTGGTTTTCTAAGTACTCGTCTGTTTTAATATTCATCGCATCTTTCGGAATGAATTACTGACGAGTACGGAGATACCCCCGGAAAACAAATTCCCAAACCTCCAAAAATGATTATTGGCCAACAGATTTATCTCCCTTTACTATATCATATAACACTTAGCAGTAACATTTTAGCTTTATATACCACGCATTGCGCTTTACAGCACTCTCTGAGCAGTTTACAATGTAGAAGCATTATTTGCATATTGCCGTCAACAATCTAGAACCTCATTTTACCGATCTCGGGAGAATGGAAAGCTGAGTCAACCTTGAGCTCCATCTGGATTGAACTCCAGGCTGTTGGCAGATACTGCGTTCTAATCACTGTACCACTAGGGCTCATCTATGATAATGTCAGAACTCAAATAGAATTATAAGAAACAAATGTTGTTTTATATCAGGATTGATTACTTGTTCATCTAGCCCAGTGTTACTTGTTCTAATTGACAGTGGCTCTTTAAAATCTCAGACAGGTGATGTAGAACTTTTTCTACTTTATCTTTCAACTGAGCATGAAATCTTCTCCAAGTGAAGTTTGTCCTACACAGATTTAAATCCTTTTGTCAGAGTTCTCTGATAAATATTGTTTTAAATTTTCAAGTAGCATGTTGAACACATTGAACATTTGTAATGGAAAAAACAGCTCAAATGAACCCTTAAAATATTTAAATACATATGCTTCAAATATGTTGCTATTTATGCTGGTTCCATGAGGAAACAGCCTTCAGAAAAATAATCCATATCTAGAAAACATCTTTTAAAATAAATATTTTTGTTACATTTTTAACTTTTTATATGAGAACTTTTAAATTTATATCTAATAAATTTAATAAAGTAAATTGCAAACAGAAATATATACTTCCTTATTTTCTAACTAAAATATTATGATAGGCTGTGACTCATGCTGTGATTTGTTATACATGAAGTATGTAGCAGCCCTTGAAGTTTGGGGGAGTACTAGTTTGGAAAATGTTGAGCACTGTAACATGTTACTACCATTTAAAAGCTCTGCATCTCTTATCTTCTTGCCATTAGTACCAACTAGTTTTGAAAATTGCTTTGTCATGATAATGTTGGCAGATATTTAAATTTGGTCTGGACAGTACATAATGTGACTGCCTTGTTCACTGCCCAAGACACCCATCTTCCTGAATCATTTCAAATGCATGTACTTGCAGTTGGAATTTAATGTACCACATTCTTAGCTGTACTCTCTTCATATAATATAAATCAAGATAGGGTTACTATAGTGCAGGAGTGTCAAACTCAAGGCCTGGGGGCTGGATCCGTCCCACAGGGTGCTTAGATCAAGCCCGTGAGGCTTCCCTGGAATCAGTGAAGAAACATCCCACGGGGCCTCTGCCAGCAAAAACAGAGGTCAGGAGGGCTGTGTGCGGCCCTCCCAAGCCCTGTTTTCGCTGGCAGAGGGTTGCAGGAGGCTGTCTCAGCTGAAAACAAAGCTTGAGAGCACATTTTCGCTGGCAGAGCACTCGGGCCACCACAGGTGTCCCCAACCCCAGTGACGTCGAGCTGGCCACGCCCACTTTGGCCTTCCACGGTCAAATACAACCCTGATGCTGCCCTCAATGAAATCAAGTTTGACACCCCTGCTATAGTGAATGAACTAACCTTCACTCCAGAATCTTTCACACAGGAGCAAGGCAGAAGGCCATTTTGTGGTAATGTCAAATGGCTAATATCTACATAGTGCTACATAGTATATACTAGTGATAGTGAACTTAAGACACGTGAGACAAAAGTGACGTACCAACACCTAACACCTATTATTGAAAGCACACCCATTCTCTTGTGATATTTGAAGGCTGTGCAGGCCGCATGAAAATGGGGTGTGCTCTCACACAGCCTCCAGACCCTCTGAAAATCATGTGAGAGGGCTATGGTCTTGCATGGCCTCCTAAACCTTGGGAAATCGTGCAAGAACAGAGCATGCTTTCATGTGATTTCTGCAGAGATCGTGAAAAAGCATTATACAAAGCCACTTCAAGAACAAAGGCCATGTGCGACCCACAGCAGACTGGGTAATAGGCCACAGGGGCCTGTCAAAAGAAATAGAACACTGCCTGGAGGTAAATGGAGGGCAGCAAATACTGGAGAATGCTGAGTTGTAGTGGTGTTTGCACCATTCCCCAAGGCTTCTGTGTCTTGGGAAATGGTGCAAAGCAGCCATTTTCAGGGGTAGCAGTGGTGCTAGAGTTGGTGTCAAGGCCCGGGACTCTCCTTCAGGCCCAGTCTTTGCGCTGTACCAAATATTGCTGTTCAGATGGCACTTCTAGATTGGGGGGGAAGGGGATATAAGGAATTGTTGTTATTTTGTTCGAGTTGGCGTGACACACCAGCAAAGTCAAGTTAGTCATTTTCTAAATGTTTGAATGCTGAGCTGAAAAAGTTAAACATCACTACACATACTGTACCATATCAAAGAATCAACAACATTTTTATCAGTAGTTTTTCCCTGGTAGCATGTACACTAGGGAAGAAAATAGCCCACCAACCAACAATTAGTTGTTTGGAATTCTAATTTCAAGTTGGGAGGGGTCAAGAAAATTTTACCCAAAAAAATTGTCAAGGATTTCTGGGGTTGTTCCAGGTGAGACTTTTACTCTGCCTCATTCTCTGAATTTTGAAGAGGTCCAGTTTAATGTCATTTTTAAATTTTTAACCCTCCCATGTTTTTCTAGTCTTGGTTTATTTCTTTTTCAACAGGAATTTGTTTATTTCTTTTTCTTTTGATTGATAACTCTGATGCTTTCCAAAACAGATAGTTTTATGTTTTAAAATATTTCCTAATTATGATGGTGCTAAGTTATTTAGACTTTCATATTCAATATTCTGAAAAATAGCCGCAAATGTTATTTTTCTATTAACAGCTAAATTAAAGCATGCTGTTTGGTATCTTACATTGGTTAACCAAGAAGCCAAGCAATTCTTGGTTCAAATCATAATTATATATCCTCTCCTTAGTAGGCTTCCTCTGATGCCTTCCAGATGTGTTAAATTTCAACTCCTTTAGTTCCCATTTTGTATAAACTCTGTTACTTGCCTCATCGCCTACTGTCGTCACTTCACTTCCTCTCTTTGTTTTCTCCTCATTATCATTCTTTATTGTAAAGATTGAACTTTTTTGCTTATGATCTAAGGCACTGGGCTTTAATGATGCTATAAATATAACACCAAATCACTACCATGCCTTTATTATTTATTTAACTTAGTGCCTTGTGGTACTATAGCAGTGTATTGCTAAGTAGCTGGGAACTATTTCATAATGCGATTCTGTGGTAGTAAATGTTTGAACTAAATTAAGGCTATCAAGGTTTTTTTTTTAAACTATTGTGTTTTAACGTTTTTGTGCTCCCCAGTGCATTAATTTAAAACATATTTATAACTTATTATAAAGCTTATGGTCTGGTTTGATCCAACTTTAGGCTACAGCAGCTACACCCTTTCCTGCATGGGAGGAAATTCTTATGTCACAGACACTGCAGATTGAAGATACTTTTTTGCCAGCTTGTTAAAAAAGATTAAACATGCTGAAAATATACCCAGGATAAACCTTGCTAAAAGTAGCTTAAAACAGATTTGGGAAATGAAAGAATTAGAGAAATATTTCTAGTCAGCACTCATCATGTTGGCAAGGAATTCTAATTGTTGCTCTGCCAACACACCTAGATATCTCAACTAAATACAGGCAGTCCTTGACCTACGACCACAATTGAGCCCAGAATTTATGTTGCTTAAGTGAGTTTTGCCCCATTTAATGACTTTTCTTGCCACATTTGTTGTAAGTGTGATTTGTTGCAATTGTCAAATTAGTAACATGCTCCCCCATTGACTTTGATTGTCAGAACATTGCAAAAGGTGATCCCATGACCCCGGGACGATCATAAATGTAGCCTCGTCAACCATCATAAATCACTTTTTTCATTGCCATTGTAACTTTGAACAGTCACTAAATGAACTGTTTTAAGTCGAGGGACGTACAAAGAAAAACTGGTTGGTTGGTTTTTTGCCTTGCAGAAGTTGTCAAGAGTTTTATTGCAGGAACATTCAGATTTTTTGTTCACTTTCTGTACTTTAGAGGAGTACAATTCTGGCAGCATTTTTATTCAATTTGATGATATCAAGGAAACTTAAGCTAATGAAAGTTTTCATTTCATTTCCAAGGATTAATTAACTTTGTGTATTTCTCAGTTAGCTACAAGCTACCCATATCCTAGAGAAGAGGTCCATAATCTATATCCAGAATATTGACAGGTATTTAAGCCTTGGGTTAATACATGCCTCACAAACTTAGTTTGTGAGATTAAGACTCAAATGAGCCTCCCCACGTATTATATTGCTATATTAGTAACATATTTCTTTCTTGCATTGTAGGACAAAGAAACCTGCATAGGAATCAACAATCAGAGTTACAGTTGTGAAACAGGCCATTGCTGTGGACAGTCTCAGTGCTGCAATTACTATTATGAACTCTGGTGTAAGTTTTTAAAATTTAGTTTATAATATAAAGCATAACTACTCTTGGGTTTAGCATCTGAATTTATCTTTTTTCTCCCCCCCCCTTAATAAATGTATTTATAGATTGAAACTGAATCATGGGAAAACTGACTATACATGGCAAAATGTCTACTTGGTATGTTTTAATATAAGACTACCCGGTAGATTCCTAGATCACACTGTGGCTTTGCAGGAAATATATAGAAGAATGATTCCTGTTAGTTTTTCCACTTTTTTTTTTTGTGGGCTTCAGTTTCCTCCTGTAATAACCTTTTGTATCACCTATCAGATTAGGACTAAGTACTTCTGTTTGACAGTGATTCTACTTCTGCTAGTCACAGATTATGACTATTCCTTATTAGGAAATTGTTAGATGCTAAAAGTTTTTATTCAATTTTCTATGTTGTTTGATTTTGGAAGAGGTCATCCAAGGTTTTTGAGTTCATTGGTATCATCCAAATATTTATATCTCCCGTTTATTGGACACTGGTAAGACAGCAGAGACTTTGAACAGATGCTTGGTATCAGTAACAAGTGAGAGCCAACACAATAAAGTTTAGTTTATTGAAATGCAGGTCAGAAGATACCCATGAATGATATAGATTAAGTGGACATTTTAAATATGTGATGATATTTTTTTATTTTTAGAAATATTTCGTATTGTTGGCACATACCATAAACAAACATTTTTTGCTTGAATCTGACCTAAAGATTGTGGGAAAGAGTCTCTGTTTCTGGCTGCATATCAAGGAATCCTCTCCTCCAGATTTAAAATTGACTCCTTTTATGTTTATTTTTCATTAAAGTTTATTTAACAATTTAACAAATTTTACGGGAAGAAATATAGGAAGCATAACAATAGCTAACAAAACAACAAAAGGGGAACACCATCTATTCATAACACATATCCATCACATATTGAACAATATTTCAAATTTTCTTAACCTAAATTAAAAGAAATAATGTTTATTGTTACAAAATGTCAAATCTATGTAGAAAAAGGACATAATGTGTCTTTACTGTATGAAATTGCTTTTCAAAAACATAAAATTACATACCTTTTGAATTCAGTGCTTAATATCACAAATAATACTACTTTGCAAATTTCTCACAGTATTTCTCTTAGAAACACCCAATACATAATATAACTAATTTCTCAAGCATCATGTCAGTCAATTGTTCTTTTTTTTACTTCTCCAACAAAGACTGTATGTCCATTCATTAAAATATATCCTTTGAGGTTTCTATTAGTCCTTTTCATTTAATTTTTTATTATCTCTAGATTATAGTTTTATTTGTTCAAAAGCTAAAGATGGTGATAGTAATAGTTATTGAGCAAATACTTGAAAACTGAACACAAATAACACATTATTCTTGCTATCTTTCTTCATCTCTACAAGTTGGTAGGTAAGGCAGAGTTAAATATTCCCAGTTCAGATTCCCACTGCTGTCTCTTGCTTTGCAACAGCCCTGATACCCTAATGCAGTGGTCCCCAGTCTTTCTAGCTTGGCCCGGTGCAGCCATGTGAGTGGCAGGCTTATGCACGCGCACACATTTCCATTAGTGCGAGCAGTGGGCATGCACACCATCCTCTCAGATGAATGGAGTTTAGTGCATGAGAAGGAGGGTGCTTATGCGTGAAACTATTTGCATGATAGGCAGGCATTTGCATTCATGTGTGAAGCTAAACTCACGTGAGCAGAGTACACTTGTGCACAAAGCTCTATTCAGGCAAATGGAGCTTCAGGCGCAAGCTTAAGGGCCCACTGTTCGCGCAAGTGGAGCTTCAAAAGCACACTTGTCTGCCTCTCGCGTGATTGGAACTTCATGTGCACACGCTTGCCCATCGCTTACGCAGCTCAGTTTCGAACAAGGATTGGGGAATCCTAATAGGCAGATCACAAGTCCAGCTAGAGATGGATGCTATGGTTCTTATAAACTAGAGTGGACAGGGTTTAAAATAGTCAGGCAGCCATTTTAAAATCAGTTCTTCTAACTACCGTCTTTTTCGGAGTATAAGACGCACCGGAGTATAAGACGCACCTTAATTTTGAGGGAGGAAAACAAGGAAAAAAGTATTC
>JANHFT010007382.1:442950-463298 GCA_032467955.1 Pseudoxenodon macrops
CATGCTGGCTGAGGAATTCTGGGAGTTGAAGTCCACAAGTCTTAAAGTTGCCAAGGTTGGAGACGCCTGTCTTAGAAGGCGCCTTGTGGGTGGAGCTGAAGTAAGGAGGGGGGGGGAGTCAGTGTCGCCATTGGATGACTGCACCCCATTGTTGTGTACCTACTAGAGGTAATATTTTACTTATAACAAGTCAAAGTTACAATGGTGCTGGAAAAAGTGACTTACTACCATTTTTCATGCTTGCCACCATTACGTCATCCCCATGGTCATGTGACCAAAATCCAGGCGCTTGTCAACTGATTCATATTTATGATGGTTGCATTATCCCGTGGTCACATGATCACTTTTTGTGACCTTTGGACAAACAAAGTCAAAGGGGAACAAGATTCACTTAACAACTGTGTGACTAAGTTAATAACTGCAGTGGTTCACTTAACCATCGTGGGAAGAAAGGACGTAAACAGAAGTGGCATTCAGCCAGTTCAGACCGGTTCACCTGAACCGTTAGTGGAAATCGTGGGTGCCCTCCCCCGCCCACCCATGTCCTCCTGCCCCAGCTCTATTTCGTCCTATTTAGGCATGTTTTTGAGACCAGGTGCATGCACGGCATGCACGAGCAAAGTGCATGCACAGACGGGTGGTTGCATGTGCTGAAGGCAGGCGCACACGTGAAGCGGGCGTGCAGGCGCACAAAGTGAGCAAACGCACGCACGGCAAACCGGTAGCAACATAATGTGAAACCCACTGCTGGTCGTAAAGTGAAGGAAAACTCCCCAACAACTGTCTTGCTTAGAAATTTTGGGCTCAATTGTAGTCGTAATTCAAGGACTACCTCTACAGGCTTAACCAACTTTGTGGCTTAATTCCCAACCCCTCCACTCCTGCTTTTCTTGTAATGTTATCCATCTTGATAACAACGTATTATTTCAATGCAGGCTTCAATGCGGTAATTTTTCTATGATATGATTAAAATTATGAACATTCTATCACTGAGAAAGCTTGAAGGATTGCCAATAAAAAGAGAAAAGTGAAAAAAATTCTCTCAGTATTAATGGCCAATCAGGATGTCAACATTACAAGCAAAGGGTTATTAAGATTGTTCTCCAATGTTGAGTGTAACATAAAGAAAAAAAGAAGCACTGCGATTCATATTCACCTCGAAATATTAGTTGCACGATCACTGTATCAGTCTTGAACTAATTAATTAATATTAAGGTCTCCATTGTTTTATTATTTTACCAATGTTATATGCACAACACATCAAACCCTCAATAAACAGAAGAAGCATATACTATTCCCCACAGCAAGGAAAAGCAGAGACGGTTAAATTTACGCTTTTATCCAAAGAAGAAAATATATTTCATTTTGTTTCTCTTTGGAAATCGCTTCCGGATTTTGTGCTTGCAATGGGAAAAAGAAATAACTCTGATTTTGTTTTTGCTGATTAGATAGGTTTGTTGCTATAGAAATGGCTAGTACAGTGATGGCTAACTTTTTTCTTCTTACGTGCCAAAAATGGCAGCGCGTGTGTGCTAGCGGGTGCACGCGTGCCAACACACAACCCCCACCCCATGCACACTGCACTGCGCATGCGCCCCCCCATTGGGCCGTTTTTTGCCCTCTAGAGGGTTCAGGAGGCTTCCCTGAAGCCTCCAGAGGGTAAAAAAACGGCCCAACGGGCAAACCAGAAGTGACTTCGATTTGCCTGTTGGACTGTTTTTCACCCTCCAGGGGTGAGTTCAGGGAAATGTCCTGAAGCCTCCGGAGGGTGAAAAACGGGCGAAAATCAAGGCCGAAAATTAGCTGGCCAGCGCGCACAAGCGTGCTGAAGCTGACAGGGCAGCGGCTTGCGTGCCCTCAGAAATGGCTCCATGTGCCACCTGTATAGGTTCACCATCACTGATCTAATGGGCTATATATACTGCATTGGTAATGAGGCTACTGAGTATTCTAATAATTTACTGCAGGGCAAGTTAATGTGCAGTGGCTGGTGGATTTTCCTCCCAATAAGGGAAAAATCATTATCTTCATCCTAATGTGGGTGGGGAGGGAAAGTTCTGATAGATGGCTAAAATGGTAGGTGAGCTATTCGTCACAACCTGATGGCAATGTTAGGGTTGACAAGAAAGCACAGAAGAGTGGTCCCACTTATGACCATTCCAGCAGCAGCTGATTCCCTCACAACCTCAACACACACACACACACACACACACACTACCTGAATCAGGTGCTTTCAGAATCCTCTTCTGCTTTACTGGGAAGCTACCAGGGTGTTTGACTTGACCACCCATTAGATTTTTTGGAAACAAAAGTGTGGAATTTCTCTCTATAGCCAGCATTGCAACCCAAACAACATGTTTGTAGTTTGCCAGTGACACATTGGCTCAGTGAGAAGTGAATTTCCTCCTTTAGTCAATGCAGCTGCTCTATTTGTTCTGCCAATCCGTATGCAGCCATGTCATAAGATGGAGACCAGAGATCCCACCATTTTCTACATTGTTAGCATAGTCACAATACAGCAAAGCTTACACTAAGAGGCAATGAAAATTTCAAGTGGAGTTCAGAAAAATTACAAAGCCAGCTCATATTCCAAGAAAGAAACTGGTGTCCTGTTAGTTACCCTCAACTTGAATTTAAGACCTGTAAATGTGCCTTCTAATTGCATTTTTCCTCCATGAATTTGCCTTATCTTTCAAAAAGGAAATGTTGCTGTACTATGATATCTTAAGACAATGAATTAAGTGTGCTCTTTCTCTACATATTTTATTAAGAATTACTGAATATAAGCATTTCATGCTTTTGTTCAGAAATGCACATTTTTAGATGAAGCAGTTCAACTAGAAGATATTCTTTGAAAAAAACTAAAGCACTGGAAACCAAAATTAATTTTGGTTTCCAAAATGAATTTCTTAAAGATTCTTTGCTTTTTTCAGCCAGTACTGTTTTCCATATTTTAGTTACTATTGATTTAAAGGAAGAGATTACTCACATTTTGGGGTTTTGCAATGGGAGAGCTTGCAATTAACAGAAAACAATTGAATTATTTTTGTGCTACAGTTGCAATGAAAAAAATATATAGTTGGATTAACACAGATTTCTGAGTAATTTTCCCAATTTCCTCAAAACGTTTGCCCTAAATGAGTAACTAAATGAGCTTTGCCACCAGGGAGGGTAGTATGTGCCAATTGGATTACAGTTCTCATTTTTCTTAAGATTATATAACACTTCTTTCCCTAAATTATCTTTTATGTAAAATGTAAAGTACTTTTCTTTGCTCAGAATCTACCCGTACTCACGTCTCAAGTTCAGGCATTATATAAGAAGGGAAAAAACAAACCTGCATGCATGCACTCACACATACATAGTATATACATACATTTTATATTTTTTTAAATAAATCAAGGCAACAAATATACCTTATACTCCTTTCTCCTCCTATTTTCCCCACAAAACAATCCTGTGAGGTGAGTTGGGTTGAGAGAAAATGACTGGCCCAAAGTCACTCAGTCGGGTTTTCCTTTTTCAACATTAGCTATAACCCTTCTATGATATTCTCAACCCCCCCCTCCCCCTGGGTTTTTTTACTGGTATTTCCATCTTGTAATTCTACAAATGTAAAGCAACATTTCTGATAATTTTGGATGTTTATCATGAGCATTTTACTACCTTAAGGATACTCTGTTATTTCTTAACAAAACTAAGGTACAATGTTTTTATAATAACCATATATTTAATGTCTTGGTTATTGCATCTTCTTTTCCCATTCATACTTTCCCCCCCCCTTACCTGGCATGAAGTCAGCCTTAAAATATGCTCTCTTTTCTGTCAGAAACAATAGTTCTCACTTGACCTCCATGATATCAACTGGGGGCTTCCCACAGGCCACTTTCATTCAAATCTTCATTTTTAGCCTTTGTGATGACTCTTATTTACAGTTGACTGGAATAAATATGTAAAAATACCCAGTAACTCTGCATGTTGCTTCTATTTATGTCTCCTGACAGTTGGTCTATTGACAGATGCAGACTTGCTGCAAATGGTTACACACATGCAGTAGTTATAGACAAAGCTTTTCATCTGAAGACGAAATACTCTGAATAAAATTTACTTTCCCTTCCTCCTTTTCCTTTTTCTTTCTCTACAGGGTTCTGGCTAGTATGGACGATCATCATCATTTTGAGTTGCTGTTGTGTCTGCCACCACCGACGCGCCAAACACAGACTTCAGGCACAACAAAGGCAACATGAAATTAACTTGATTGCCTATCGTGAAGCTCATAACTACTCCACCCTGCCATTTTATTTCCGTATGTACTGCATGCAAGGAGTAGCTGTCTTCAAAGACCAAGACCAAAATATTGCTATATTGAGAGGGGACATGAATACAACAGGGAAACACACACACACCCCCAAAGTGGCAGAAATGGTACAGAAAGGTTGGTTGATGAGGACAGAGTGCAGGTTTATAATATCCTGAGAGACTGCGCCCTATCCTTTCTAGCAATTTGACTGTTCTAGTTGAAGCTGGCTAACCTTTATTGATATAGGCAAATTTTAAGTTGAATAGGTGACTGACTGAAACACCAAGATAACACCATGAACTAACTTTGAATCAAGCATGGTAATGCTATATTCCTTTCTGAGTTATTTTCCAGACTCTACTGTAAAAAGGAACAAGAGGCATATTTGCTGATTAGTCTGAACAAAATCAGTAGTTGTAATAAAAGCTGAGCTTTTTATTATTATTATTTTTTTCCTCTGTGACTTCTACAACATCAGTGTCATGGAGCTATACTAAAAAGGAGCTGCAACATATCACTAGAATGCAAAAGGAGCTAGATATCTGAGATCTCTTGTTATTAGTATTTGTAATAGTGTCTGGTGCCACTTTTCTGTCTGTTTTACTAAAAAATGTAGACATATTTAGTAAATCAAGAACAGGCAACCTGAAAATTCCCAGTGTTCCTCAGTGCAATTACTATAAATCCCAGATAATACCACAGATTATGAGAACTATTATCCAAAGTATCTGCAGGACCAGTGTTAAATTTTGTAAGGGGTAAGAAAAGGAAATATGAAAAGAAAAAGTAAGTAAAGGGAAAGTACTTACATGTCAAGTTTATTTCTGAGAAATACTACCATAGTTAAAGGGAGGTATAGTTTTGTAATGGATGGTAAGATATCTATATATTTCCTTTTCTTCTCTAGAATTTTGTTTAGTCATGGGCCAGATAATTAATTTAGCATCACTTTTATCAAAGGCCACATAAATTGCTTATATGAATTTCTGGGTTTGAATATTACCTGCATGTTACTGCATAAGCAATTGCTACTTCCTAAATGAAGTAAGAAATTCAGATTTTGTAAAAAAAATAAAATAGCTAGAAATGTACTTGTATAGAATACAATGGGTCTTAATGTGATTTAGATTTCATCTATATAGAAATATGGAAGTAACTTGTCCTCCCTACCTCCCCATTTAGGATTTTTGCCAAATTATTTACTACCTCCCTATGAGGAAGTGGTGAATCGACCTCCAACCCCTCCCCCACCATATAGTGCCTTACATCAGCAATGCATTCCAACTGGCAATGGCAGTACAGCACCAGATACAAGAAACCTACAGCCAGCTCAGACAGGTACGCTGTCAGGAGCAGAAAGCAATAATGAAAATATGGACAGCACTGCCTCTCCAAGCATCGGGCATTCTGAATCCTCCAGTCCGCCAGTTGAACGATCAACTACCAAAGCAATATGTGGTGATCCAAGGAATTCCAGCAGCAGAGTGGAATTAGAAGAAGCGGCTGACCGTGTATCTACTTCTGATAAGGAGTCAGAGTGCAAGGAAGAATTGCTTAAGGATTACAACTCAGAAAGCTTAGATCAAAACAGCGCTTTTTCAGATGCAAAAGACAAGACACCAGGCAGACACCGAAGGTTTACCGGAGATTCAGGCATTGAAATCTGTATCTGTAACCAGGACCACCATGATAATGATCTCAAGGAGTTAGATGGGTTCATTGATGATGGATCTATGGACTTCTGTGATAGTTGCAGTGGCCATCCACCCCATGGAGATGAGGAAGAAGGGCTTTTCAGTGCTTCAGATGAACAGCATGGAGAACACAACCACCATCACCTCTCCAGACAACCTGTGTGTGTGCTCCTGAACACCATAAATGAGCAGGACTCTCCAAACTCTTATGCCAATACGTCTCCCAGCTAAAACAACATCAGAAGGGAAGATCTACAAAATGAGAAATATAACCAAAACGGTTCATCTTTTTCTTCAGATGTAACTATGGGAATAATTTAAAATCTGTCAAGAAGGGGGCAGACATGTTTAGGGTTTTCTTTTTTTCTTTTTGTGCTAAAATTGCCTCTTCTGTCCTCTGACTGGTTAGAGACTTGATTTAAAGTGTGATCATTTATATAGAGAGAAAAGGAAAAAAAAACCACTTACTATTGCTGATTTTGGTGATGGTTTATTTGGTTGGTTGTCACCTTAAAAGTTTTCAGGATCTGCTTTATTTTATGATCAGAAACTTCAAACGTGTGAGAACAAGGAGTACTTACTAGTGTTTAACATCCCTCTCCTGCCCCCCCCCCCGGGGCCCGGTCTCATTAGTGTATTTTCCCCACCCCTCTTTTCAGATGTCTTCCCAAAAGCCTGTGGCACTTGATAGCCCTGGCAATACGTTTAGGTAGTACTGTGGAGAAGTTGAAATAAATTCCCAAAAGAGTGGGTTGTTACAGTTTTTGCTTTTAGCCAATAAAATGCATCTCTGATGCATTTTGATTACAACAGTCTGTAATAAATGTTTTCTTCTTGAAGCTGGTAAAGGACCAGTTTCTTCCAAAAACAAAAACGTTAGCCAATAACACAGCGTTTATGCAAGAGGGCCTTCAGACATTGCCCTTTATTTTATTTTTAAGGCAAATGTGTAGCTGTAAGTTGAGACTCGTTGAAGAAGTTCTCCTTTTCCAGTACTTGGTCTTTACGTAACTTGCAACTAGTATGCTGCAGTGCAAAAGGACGGGTTTTGCAATTTCAGACCAGCACACTAGTTAAAAATGACAAAACCAAAACATACAAAAGAACAGGGCTGTCTTCAGGTGCCTTCAGATTTCAGCGATGCTTTTTGAACAAATGGGAAAATCAATTAATTGCAAATGGTTAATTTGCAAAATTAATGTGGAAGACCTGTGCAGTATTTTCTTTCCTTAGTCCAAAAGTTAGTATGATTCTAACAAGTGACCACTTAAAAGAACTGAGTGTTTGTGTTTCACTCTCTTGAAAGCGGCACAGGCTACTGTACAATGTCTGTGAGTATGTGTGTGTGTGTGTGTGTGTCTGCATGTGTGTTTTCTACTGGTAAGACAAAATTTGCTGCTGTAAGACTGCAGGAAAAAAAAAAAGACTGTTGCTTTGCTTTAACCAAACAATGGACTTTTTGCTAGTAACGACACCAAAGGGAAGGGGAAGAAACTCAAAACAACTGAAACTAACATTCCTCGGAGTGTTCCTATGGAAAAGACCAACCCTTGGTTTCTATATTAAGTGTGATGGACATCTCTTTTTATTTTCCCCTTTCCCTTCTTCTTGAATTACGGTTGTCTGGGTCATTTATTGTTATAAAATAGACTTTCAGATTTGATTGTTTGAAACCAAAATCAGTTTGAAATACGGTGTAAACCCAAATATAATGCCTTTTTTCTGATAATTCCTTGTGTTTAATTTTCTTTGGGGGAAAATAGAGCATCACAATGAAAAATGTTTGTTTACATTTGGTCATGGAATTCTGAACATAAATTAATACAGAGTAATGTAGGTACAACATTATGCTTAACAGATATACTGTCAGTAGCAGGTATCTGTTTATATATAGCTATACAATGAAAATAGCAATACTGTAGAAGCCAGAGCTGCACTTTTTCACTAGACTATTCTTCCCATCTTGCCTACTACCATGGAAAAACCAGGACAAATAAGTAGATCTCAAATGTCTTACTTTTGGAAGAATATTTTCCACTTATGAATTAGGTAGAAATAAAAAAGAAACCTGATGTTATTTGTTTTCATATTTCTTCCATCAGTGATCAAAATTCCACTCTAACTTTTTGATTTGAATTGCATTGCATGAAATTGCTTGGTGACATTGAGTTTAATTTCAGATCTGGAAATATTTAGATAGAACATTACTAGCTATCATGATTTATATATAGTTAATGAATGGAAGTGGACAATTGGGATGGGTACAATTTCATTTGCATCAGAGCTGATTCACATGCTGGGTTTTTTTGTGCATACCTGTGCTATTATGGATATAGAGCCATATCCAGCCATTTTATGCATATATCACATTATGCATATTTCCTGTGTGGATAAATTTTAAATTATTATTTACAAAACTAATATAAGTAATCCCTAATAAGTAATGTTATACTACACATCTGCAATTGTATTAGGAAGAACAGATTGCATGATATTTTGCTATGTGTTTTTTTTCAAAAATGAAACGTTAGAAATCATTCTGTAGGAATTCTTCTAAATCAGATAAAAGTTTTCTAATCCAACATCCTTTTTTTCCTAGAACATATTTTGGAACTGTCTACAAACTGGTTTTGAAAGCAACAACTGAATAGTATCCACAACAATGATAGTTCCATATAGCAGTCATGATCAGTAGAGTTTAATAGACTTAATTTATGCAATATATTTATTTGACACAGCCTTCCTAAATTGGTACCAAAATAGCATTTTGGTATAGCAATATAAAGAGAACGAAATCCAACAATCTTCTTTTATAAAATCATGACATTAGTGCTGGCAACATTTATGGGAGATTTTTAAAGCCTAGAAATACAAAATGCCAGAAATTGAAAAATTGCTTTATACTGTAATTTTTTTGCCATCTTCCTGAACATAAGAAATAAATATTTCTAATGTCTTGACATAATGTCTTGGAGATACACCAAGAGGAGTATATGCATTCCTTATAACTCTAGTTATATTGGCATTCCTGCAGATTTCTATCCAAATGTGGCAATAACAGACAAACCCAAACCACATTTTACCTCCCAAACAGTAACCCTAGCAACAAAATAATTAGAACCATCTCATACTCTACATTTGAGACAAAATATTCTATTGTGTTAATTACACATTAATACCAAACAAAACAACTTACACATTTTAAAGGAAATGTCTGCTGCTGTTTTATAAAAACTGATAATCTCATTTTTCCAAAGATTGTAATATACCTACTTTCCTCTGAAAACTAGTATTGAGTTAGGAGTTAAGAGTTAGAATACCAATAACAATCTGGTATTTTAGGAATAGCAAATAGCATCAGGCTGAAAAGAGCTGAAGAGATCCAGTGAATGTTATTCTACATTTTTTAATTTCTACTAATAACCAAAATTTTCATATATTATATATTGTGCAATATGCTTTAGGATGTCTAACTCATTACTCTTTTCCATTGGTTAGTATATATTATGAAAACTCATATTTTTCTTCTTACAATGCCTATTTTATAAATTTTGTGTCCAATAATTGTCATTTTAACTAAAGTAGTTGAAACATTTTCAAATGGATTTTTGCTTTGAGATAGCTATGGAGTTAGTTTCACACTTGCTAACACAAGCCCAAATAAATTACAGTTTGGCTTGGTATGAAACATCAACTCGGTTACTAAGTTAATGTAGCAATTAATTCACTAATGCCAAGTTCTATTTATTTTCAGTTAAGACATTGCTAAAGCTTTCGCCCAAAAATGTACACTTAATGTTGATTGCCTTATCTGTGTTTTTATTGCATGTTCATCAAGTTAAATCATTTTGATCTTCACAGCACATTTCCACTGCACTTGAATCATAGAGGGGCCTTAGAATCACAGAGAAATAATATAGTACGCAATATGTTCTGTAAATGATTTGTGATGACAGTACAAGTGGCTGTTACTTCTGGAAAGCCCACATGAAGGAAATCTAAGCTCATCCAAAAGGTGCCAAATTATTCTATATATGCTTTAGGCAATTTGCTTAGTGTACATATCTAAGGGTAAGTAAGCAAAGCAGCACTAACTTCCTCAGTGCCAAACCCTCATCAGTACATTTGCAACATGAGACGGAGAATTTATTTCTGAGTTTATTTGTAATCGAAGAGCAGCTGTGTTCTGAGGTTGAATGTTTTTCCAGTTCACTTGGCTATATGCCCAGTTTAAGAGAGCCCACAGGTATTTTAGCATTATTCTCCATCTCCTATTGCTGTCCTCCTGCAAGGGCTGGAAGAAAATAACCCTCTTTTCGTCATGGCTTAATATGTCTCCTGGGTCTGTTATATAACATAGGGAGAATTATCCCAGGTGTCTGACACATACTCACCCTCTTCTCATGCAAAACAACAGGCTATTGTTGGTTGCTCATTGATTTGGGAGGCTCCTCTGTATCAACAAGTCAACCGCTGCCAAGGAAGAGACACACACCCTTCACAACATTAAGGAGATGTTTATAAGGCAAATGTAGCAATTCTTGCAATTATGGCTTGCCCTGATTTTAGGCAATCGCATAACATTTGTTTACTCCACATCGTGTCCACTGTATTTGTGGAACTACTTTGAAAAATTAGGTTTCTCATTTCTACTGACAACTGGAATATATTTTCCTCTTTCTGAGGAATTTAGTTTATAAAAACAATATTGCAGCACCTTAAAAATGCACAAGTTCTGTAACTGAAACAAGATTACGGTAGTTTGTGCGTGCAGCAAACTTTAGCAGATCTGAAAATCGTTTTAAATGCATTTTAGTTTAATCTGTGATACATTACCATCTTTAAGATGCAAAATTACACAACTCTGGAAGTGTGATTCCCAAGTTTCTTGTATTACAGGAAACATTGAAGTGTGCATTGCTTGTTTCAAAAACCTTGGGTGGATGTTCTTTTCAAAGGCCAAGACCAGAAAAAAATGCAGAGTTCAAATTATCAGATGCTTCCTTTCCTATATCTTCCTATATATTACTGAATGAAAGGTTGATAAATCCTACATTATTTAATGGGTTGAGAAAGAGACTTGATGGACTTGAACAAGCTATCCCATATTTCAGTCTCTTTCCAAGCTATAATTACATTGCTGTTTTGTAAAAAGTTAAAGAGTTTCGTAGTTAATTGTGTGATGTGACTTACTTGATTTTGAATTACGTTAATTTTATAAATCTAGCCTTTGGATTATAAACCATGATTTATGGTTTGGCAGAAGAGTAAGAAATTAGTAGCCAGGAATCATGTAAAATTTTAAGCGAAAGCTAAGAGCTGCAATAAGCTTATTGGTAATTCTAAGTGAATACTAATGGATTAAGACATGGTTTCCCATTTTTCCTGGTTTTACAAGAATTTGAGGTATTATTTATTATTGGTGGTGGGCATGTTCTGAAATTGTCTGGAATCACAAAAAGCTTAGGAGACTGCAGAATTAACAATAAACAGTCAAGCAGACAAAAATATCCCAATCAAGGAATTGCCAAAGAGAAAAACAAATTCCTACCACTGGCAGGGCAAGTTATTGTATATAAACAGGGAGCAACACCACACTTGCACTGATGATGTTACCTAGTAAAGTAATGAAATGTTTGCAAGCAAACCAAGCTCAGAAAGCATCATGGACTACTGGTTCAACTTCAGCCAATATATATACATACTGATTAGCAATATTGATGTGGATTCCTGAATCTTTGGTTAAACTTTAGGCAGCTATTGTAATATACCTAAACTTGGAAAGCAGCAGGTAAGGGCAAAAAAAATTTTTTTTTTGAATGATTTGATTCAGTCTCAAGTTCTGACTCAATTTAATATGTGAAACACACTAAAGATCCAATAAAAGACAACTCTAGATCAATTTATTTTTGGAATTGCATGTGCTTTACTGTACTATTTCATTTATTCCAGTTTATATGTTGTATTACTGGAAGTTTCAAGGTGACACAGTCTCCTGGTATTGCTGTAATATTTGGGGTGAAGATAGTTTGAAAAGTTGCAAAAAAAAAATCCAATCTCTGTGCCATCTAGTGGCTGGCTGTATTTTTGTAATTCAGATTTGGTATGCATATATCTCATTTTTGACATATAAAAGCAAGGCATACTGATTACTGAGGACACTAAATGCACCTTGTTTTCATGGAAGCGAAAACGGAATTGGAAACTCCAGTCTTCCAATTCCCTCTCATTGGAACATTCTACTTCAAAAGGGAAAGTCAGCTTGTGCTGCTGGAAACTACGTTTCTTCCTATACTTTCTGATCAAGCCTTATTTTTAGGATTCTATCTTAAGAAACCAAAGAACAATGTCTTAACCAAGTCTATCCTTTCTGCAACAAGCTACAAAATGTAAATTTAATGATTGTCTCATAGTTTAAGTCATTTCATTATTCCAAAATCAGAAGTCATTTAAAAATGTGTACAAATGTTACCAATTAAAGTCAATAATGAAAACCAAAAGTTCAAGGGAACTTTTTGGTATTCTGTTTTCCAAAGGTCGCTTACACAAAACCATTTTAAAAATGAAAGGGCAAATTAAAACTAAAGCAGCACTTGTGATTAGGCATGCAGGACTTCCTGTTGCTAAACAAACTACGTTATCAGAATTTGTGCTACTCTAAATCAGTTTTGCATAAAACACTTGTCAGAAGGAATCGGAGTTATAAAAAGTATTGTTTAAACCAGGGGTTTCCAACCTTTTGAACCTCGGACCACCAAATTCATAATTTTAAATCCTGCGGACCACTGGAGGGGGAGGCTCAGCTGCCTTTTGGGCCTACCTCTGCTTCTGTGAGGCCTCCTGGTGGAAGGCCTGAGAGAAAGCGCCTGGTCCATGCACACAGCCTGGAAGCCTCTTTTGTGTTCCTTCTCTCAAGAACCTTAGTCAATCTGAGTGAAGGAAAACGAAGACGGGCAGACTGGCGCTGGCTTGCTGATGTTGGTGGGAAAGTCAGTCCCATATTCCAGAATCCAGAGCTATGGTAGTCATAGGAGCTACCTGCTCCCTGGCAGGCCACTGCACCCAGGTGGAGGAGCTGCTCCGGGATGACCAAAAGACCAGTCTCTGACTACTACAACTCTGGAATATGGGACCAGCCTGTAGCGGGCCTGCAAGTCTCTGCCATAGAGGGTGGCATGGGCAATTTGCAACTTTGCAGGTGGTGCAACGTGCAAAAAGGAGTGCAGCCCTCACTGGTCAGAACGACGTAATGATACTGTTGTGGCGGGGGGAGGGCTGAAGTGGTGGTGGAGATGGCTAGAAGATGCGGGGGTGAAGCACTACTTGCATTTGTGCAGCATTAGCATTTCTTCACTGCAATATATTTGCACCAGCTGGTTGCACCAAGCAGTCCTCCTCTCCTTCCGCTTGGGGCTCAGAGTGGGAAGCACTACAGCAGAGAGAAGCAGCTGGAGTCAACCATAGCTTTGCTGTCCATTGTGGATGCTAGATCCACCCCCTGCAAACACTCCTCTCTCCATAGGAGCCCGGTTGAAATTTCGAGCGCCGCTCGCACTTGGCCTCCTGTTAGCGGAGAGAAGCACCTGAGGTCAACCCTAGTTTTGCTGTCCATTGCAGCTAGAAATCTCAAATACGGCCGAGAATGAACATTTCTCTTGTAGCCAGCCCGGACGCTAGGTAGGCCCCCTGCAAACTCTCGTCTCTCAAGAAGCGCTCGCTGAAATGCAATATAAAAAATGCAAATATTTCTCTGTGGACCACCAAAATGTTCTTGCGGATAATCAGTGGGCCGTAGACCACCGGTTGGTGACCACTGGTTTAAACAACTAGCTGAAGATATAAACTTTTCTAAAGTTATTTGGCAGACACAATGGCAATATAAGTGATGGTTATTGTAAATAGAAAATTAATACTTCAGATGAATGTCCCTGATGGCCTGGAAAGCCAAAAAGGTTGGGGAATTCTGTCTTGGCATACAAACTTCTATATTTAATTGGTTTCAGTTGTCTCAAAACAAAAGTGCTACAATAACAAGAAAACTACAGAAACAAGAATCAAGCGTTGAAAAAGTTGACTAAATTTTAAAATTTTATAATTCAACATACTGAATATTAGGTGAAATTATAAATTATTACTGAAATATGATTTAGAATCTGAAATATTAAGGGCTGTATGATTAAATGAATGCAGAATCTAAACAGTTATAGAGATACGATACAGGATTTGCAGTGGAAGAATACTAAATTTACTTTGAACATCATACTTGGATTTGCTATAATTGGTTGTACTGTTGGTATATTATTCTAGTCTTGATTGCTAAATTGAATAATTTATTTTCCCAAAAAACTGCTAGAAATGTAACAAACTGTTTGGAACCCTTCTTCCTAAATGGTGGTAATGTTATAAACTCAATACAAGAAACTGATACATAGTAGAATGGCACAGATTTTGAAGCTGTAATTTCATTACAGCTGAGATATTCTTATTACATTTCACTAAACTATATTTGTTCAAAGTACACTGTATGTACTATAGAAAATGCATTGTATGTTGACATTCTTCGGGGGGGAAAGGCTAATTAAATTGTGGGAGCAGGGTTTGATACTCCAAATAATGTCTTAGATTAAAAAGTAAATCTGAGAATTTAATTCTGACTGGAAACTGTTATAGGTAATCCTTGGTTAATGAATACTTATTTCAGTAGCCTTCAAAGTTGCAACCAGTACTCACGACTGGTCCTCTGGCCATTGCAGTACCCCTGTGGTCATATCATCATGATTTCAACTAGCTTGCATTACACAACATTGCCTCCCTTTTCTACCCACACTTGTACTGCAGCATCCCTCCCTCACCCACCCCCATAATCCATAGCACTCACTCACCCAAGATCCTGCATGTGCCATCCAGTATTTGTTATGACCTGTCTTATTGACTTTGCTTGTTGGAAACTATCAGGAAATTGCAAGTTTCAGTGCCATAAAGTCCTTGCTTAACAACCCGTGATCCTCAATTAACAAAGACTACCCACGTTGTTAGCAATAGAAATGATTCTGATCCCAGTTGCTATTGTTAAATGAGGACTCTGTTGGAATATAATATTACATATGGAGTTCTACATCTGAAATTTGGGTTTTCTTACCTATAGAATTATACCTTAATTTGATCTATAACTTAGTATTGACCTAAGGTATTGTGTAATGTTATAGTATTGAAAATATAAAGAGCTCTAATTTCTAATCTTTTTGTTTCTTTCCAGCAAATGTCCTCTTGACATTTTTATATACATGTCCTTGCACGTACTGTGGTTGACAAAATGTGAGCTTCAGCAACCCACAGCTAGTTGGTAAAATCCTGAAGCTGAATTATGAGAATTTAACCTGTGATGCAGCTGTTAGGGATATAAATACTGATACAAGTGATTCAGCATGATCTTCTTGACTGTCCTATAGATCAACATTCCATCAGCAAGATTTCAGAAAGAGTGTTTACCAGCTCAAGGGACATCCAAGGTCTAAACATAGGCCAAAGAGACATCTGAATCTGAATATTAAACCTAGAAGAATATATTTCATCTCGATTGAGATGATAAAGAAAAATGCAAAATAGGAAGATGCAAATGTTAATGGCACTTTTGGTGAAAAAACATTGAAACTAGAACATAGAAACTAGAAAGGAATGAATCTGTTTTTTAGTTTCTTAGCAATCTGCCTTTTTATCCATCCCTTGTTAATGGCCCAAGGCGGGGGTCAGCAACCCGTGGCTCTGGAGCCGCATGTGGCTCTTTAGGCCCTCTGCTGTGGCTCCCTATCCCATCACTGGTTGGCCCCACCCCTTGGCCCTTTTATTTCTTTTTTGGATATTTTTGGAAATCCAGGCTGAGGAACGATTGCCAGCTGCAGCGGAGGCTTCCCTTTAGGTGACCCTCCTCCTCCCCTCATGACCCTCTGGCTAGCTGTGGCTGAGCTGGAAGCATGTGCACATGAGGGGAGACCCTCCTCAAGCGAGCGCTAAAGCGCAGGAAAGGCACACGTGGGGTGGGCGGTCACTTGCTTAAGGAGGGTCTCCCCATGTGCGTGCATGCTTCCGGCTCAGCCACAGCTGGGCAAGGGGTCATGAGAGGAGGAGGGTTACCGGAGAGTGCAGGAGTGAAGCGGCCCTGTACCTGTCTTCATGCCACATTTGCACATAAGGCAGCCTTCGCTTCCTGCTGCTTCGGGCTGCAGTTTGCGTCTCCGTGCTCGGCCAAAGAGCTGCCGGGGGGTGCAGGATGACACAGCAAGGTGATGGCCAGAGCCTTACTGCATGAGAGAAGCCATGTCCTGTTGCGTCCTGTTAAGACCCTCCTTAAGCGAGAGGCCGGCTGCCCCGCATGCACCTTTGCTGCGCTTTGGCAATCGCTTGAGGGTCTGCTCATGCATGTGCACACTCCTGGTTCAGCCACTGGCAGCCAAGGGGTTGCGAGAGGAGAAGGGGGGGAGGAAGACAGTGACCCGAAGGGAAGCCTCCACCGCTGCTGGTGATCGTTCCTCTGCCAGCCTGGATTTCCAAAAACATGAAATAAAAGACATAGCAAAGTGCCCCAAGAAGAGCTTGCTGGCTTGGCCCAGCCATGGCAGGGGGGGGGGAGAGAGGGAGACATACACAGAGAGGTTGTTTGAGAGAGAGACATAGAGACACACATAGAGTGATACACAGAGAGGGTGAGAGTGATAGAACAGACAGTAAGACACAGAATGGAGGAGAGAGGGGGGAAGATAGGGAGAAAGAGAGTTACAGGGGGAGAGATAGTGGAGGAAGAAGGGAAGATAGGTAGAGGGACAGAGAGAGACAGAGATACAGAGAGATACAGAAAGGAGGGAGAGACGGGAAGAGGGAGACATAGAGAATGGTTTTGTGGCTGGGTAGGCATGGCTGGGGGGGGTCATGTGACTGGGCGGGAGTGAGTGACATTGAGTTGGTCATGCCCACCCTGATTTTGTGGCTCCCAGTGTGGGTTTTTTTCTGTGGGAAACGGGTCCAAATGGCTCTTTTAGTATTTAAGGTTACAGACCCCTGGTCCAAGGGAAGCAGGCTAATCATGAGAAAGGTGCACCAGGAATGAATTTAAGCGATGGAATTTAAGCACCTTATGACACAGAACATGAATATATTTGGATATGTAAATAAAAATGCTAGAAAGGTTGCTGCAAAAGGAAGTGAGGGACAGGCACAAAGGTTGGACAGGAAGTAGGCAATGCTAGAAAGGTTGCTGACATAAGAAAAGGGACAAATAGAAAGTCCTTCCCAGCCAAAACAAAGGGTCACGGTAAGTTACATGGTTTCTTTGGTGCTAATCCTTTTTAGTACTTGTGCCTCCCAGAACCAATTAAGGACGAGGTACCACTAGTGATATAGCTACTTGCTTTTGCAGTACCATTCTGTCAAATTTCTGAAACTGCATTTGATGCACAGATTTATATCTTTAATTGTATACACAAGTGGTTCTCATTCAGTGATTACTTGAACTAGTGACAGCACTAAACTGATTGGTCCTAGAAGTTTCAACTGACAGCTTTCCCACCCTCAGATAGTCACAATCTGGGTGCTAGGCATCCTTGCGTCACAACCTGTATGTTCCTTATTTAATAACAGTAATGGAGGAATACTAGAACTGCTATTGCTAAGCAGTGTAGTAACATGATGTCATACTTTATGACTTCAATGTTTAGCAATGGAAATCTTGGTCCCAATTATCATAGTTAAGCTAGGTTTGTATAAGTGTTTATAAACCCCAGTAGTTTAGTCTTTTGATTATAGTTGTGTATAAATATAATTAACACAAACCCATGCTACTTTATTGCAGACTTTTTAAACATCTATTTATAACCACTGCAATTTAATAATAGCTGAAAAATATGGTTTTGCAGTGTACAGATTAATTAAATCATTTGTTTTATTTAGATGGAAAATAGTCTAGCATTGTGAAATGTAAACATGAAATATGTCTAAATATGTGGTGTGTATATATGTGTGTCAGATGTACATTTTTTGCACTCTGGTGTTTAATGGCCATATGTGTGGAAATATTTTTATATCACCAGGGTCAACTCTGTAGGAACACCATCAGCTTAAAATCAAAGCAATTTAGCATACTTTATACAGTTTTTTTTTCTGTTTCATGTATAGAATTCTAATGGTTTTCTATTGCATTTTATGAATGCTGTGAGAAACTCAAGGCCTCTGGTTTTAGAGTGAGATAGCAGTGCCAACGGGTGGGTTGTAAATATTTTTGCTGCCAGTTCACTCAGGGTTGCGCTGCGTGTGTGCGCTTGAAGTGCAATAAAAAACTAGCTTCTGTGCGTGCAGATGGCGGCGCCCACAGAGACACCAATAGAAGCAGCTCCATGACGTCACCGCGGAGTTACTACCGTTTCTATAGAACCAAATAGAACCAGTAGGAACCCACCTGTGAGTGCCAAACAACAAAAATACGAATTTAGACTGCAATCTGCAGTCTTCACCCTTTTTAATAGCAACAGAAAAAACAGGAATGAAACAGAAAAAAAAGGCCATTCACTGAGAAGAACACTTTCATACCATCATTCTTGCCATTTGGTTCGGGCCTCAACCCCAAATTCTGCAGCTCCTGAAGAACAAAAACCACCCTCACTCTGCATAAAGTAGAAGGGCATAAATTGCTAATACCCACCTATCCACTTTTTAAATTGAGAAATCCACTTTTTAAATTGAGACTACTGCATGATCATAGGCACACACAAAAATTGTTTGTTTTACTTTAAAACTGCCAAGCCACCTTTCCCCTCAAAGGACTAGTGAAATAATAGTGTGTGACTGAATGGCAGATGCTCAGAAGAAAAGTTCTTGCCAATTGTATGGTAAACCATCCACAAGCTACGGTTGCAAAAGAAAAAAATAGGTTTTGCCCTGGTTTCAGACATGAGGATTTAAAAAAAAAATGATTTGGCCCTCAAATAGAACCTACATGAAATTGCACCGAGGTTATATTTTTTCTGAAATTCTGAAAACACTACGAAAATACCCAAGGACTATTTATTTATTTATTTAAGTATATATAAAAGTGATGGCGAACCTATGGCATGGGTGCCACAGGTGGCACGTGGAGCCATTTCTGTCAGCTCCAGTGTGCTTGCGCGTGCTGGCCAACTAATTTTCAGCCTTGATTTTTGGCCGTTTTTCACCTTCCGGAGGCTTCAGGGAAGCCCAATGGGCAAACCGGAAATCACTTTTATTTTATTACAGAAAAAATATAAACATGGTTATGAATACATGAGATGGTTACAAATACATAGGGACATTAGGACAGGGACGGTAGGCACGTTGGTGTGTTTATGCACGCCTCTTACAGACCTCTTAGGAATGAGGTAAGGTCAACAAAAGACTTCTCCAAAATCCAGGAAAATGCTGCTCTATAAATTAAAAAGAACACACAGAGCTTCTATCATACTGTAAGTAAGTATGCATGTACTGAACAGTGTGTAGTAGGACAACATTAAAATCCAGATTCTACTCTGCTTAAAGAAAATGCTGCCTTGTGCAGCATTGTACGTGGTCTGATCTTCCTTGTTAATCAGTAAACATGCTCTCAGTCTGTGTGGGTGTAAGCCAAGACTTTACATAAGGTGTCCCATTTGTTTTGTCAACATAATCTTTGGTCAACTGCTGCTATTTCTGATCTAGATGATTTGCTATCTGGAAGTCTGAAACCTTACCTGGATCTGTCTCAGCACTTGGCAAAAAATAAGTTTTCTTCAACTCAGTACCCTGCCAGTGATCGTCACTCCCAAAATTCCTGCCTAGCCATGCAGAGTACAAGTTTGAGGAAGGCTTAGTCAGAAGCTCAATCCTTGGAAGCTGCATTATATAACCTTATGTTCCTTTCCAATGAGAAAATAGTTCCATATTGAAACATGTATTTCAATCCTGAATGAAGAGGGACCATATCTTAGAAAATATAAAGGCCATGATAAATATAAGAAACCACATACAACATTTAACAAGCTTATGCATTATTATTGAACCGAAGGCTAAACTGTCTCAATATGGATTAGATAATGTTGCTTAAAAAAATCAAAAGCAATGAATTTTGTGTCATTGTTATGAATATGGGAATATTTACTTAAAAACATAATATATCTGTCATTTTATTTTATCCCAAAGGTGCCTTTTCAAGAGGCAACTGGATGTTCTGCTTTTTCTTTGAAGACATTTCACTTCTCATCCAAGAAATTTCTTCAGCTCTTTGATGAGATGCTAAATGCAACTCGATGCTCCCATATAACACCTCTCCTGCGCGAGCTGCACTGGCTTCCGGTGGTCTTCCGGGTGCAATTCAA
>JANHFT010007382.1:467304-479028 GCA_032467955.1 Pseudoxenodon macrops
AGTCAGATGTACACTAAATGTAGAGTGACTTTTAGCTACACCCCTCCCCAGCAAACAGCAAAATTTGAAGCTCCAGTTATTTTACTCATCCATTTTAGGATGAGTAACCACAGTTTGCATGTTGAGGAATGCTGGGAAACTCTGTATTTTAAAGAACTGAGGGAAGGGTGCAGAATAGCAATTTGCTGCCTGAGGCTGTAGAGACCTGGCACCAATCAAAACACCTTTTGTGAAGCAACTGATCAACACTGACAGGGTAAGCCACTAATATATGAAAATAAGAGCAAACTCCACTCCCATCTAGTACTGATGATGTTACTGTTAATGAAACATCTGCAAGAAAACCATCAAGCTCAGAGAGCACCAAGGAACCCACAGTTCAACCCTGAGCTACAAATATTATCTTCTATCGATAAACACGTTTTGGTTAGATGGACTCATTCTGCATTATATAGATAGTTCCCAGTGGATTTCTTTCTAAATTTTGATATGATTTCGTAGAATTATAATGGCTGAGTATTTGATCCTTCATACATCAAAAATAAAATACAATGCTAAGGGGTAAACAAATAAAAAACAGATTTGAAAAAAGAAAAGGCTCAGGAAAGAAAAAGAGTGAAAGTGCAAGAAAGAAAAAGGAAAAGGAGGAAAACTGAAAACAAATCACTTTCAACTTTCTTTGGTACAGATCAGGGGTGAAATTCACTTAACTTCTCTACCGGTTCGCAAATGTGCATGCGCCATCGTCTGTGCATGCGCAAAGCTTTCTGCGCATGCGCAGAGGGTCAAAAATGGGACGTGACGATGTCCGGGCGGGTGGCAGAGCCTCCTGCCACCATTGCTACCAGCTCACACGAGCTGGATAGAGCCGGTTAAATTTCACCACTGGTACAGATATAAGTAAACAAATATATCAAACTCATACTCTAAGATTAATATTTGTCTACATTATTTCCATAATCCCTTATTTAATCATCAAAGCCCAGATCAACTTTTAATTTCAGTTTCTCACAAAAACTCCAGTAATGGTTCTTATCGCTTTAATCACTATTTTTTTAATGAAACCACAACTGATTTATTTAATTGCACCAAACTCTAAATAAAACAGGAATGGAAAATCCTATGATCTAGTGCAGACCCATGCTCAACTTTGCCAACTTTAAGGTGCATGAACTTCAATTCCCAGAATTCCCCAGGCAGCATGAAGTTCGCCCATCTTAAACTTGCCAAGACTGAAAAATGCTGATCTACAGATAGGGATTTTTCCATTCCTCTTTTACTGGTTCCTACTTACTTATGAGCAATCATAATGCAAAATCCTTATTTCAAACTTCACCCACAGTTATGATCATGCAAAAATCCCAACAATTTTTCTGCACCACCCTGGAAACCAAAACGGGGTGTGGGGGGCGTTACAGCCCCCCTCATCCTGTTTTCGGCCTTCAAGGCCTCCTGAATCACCCTGGAAGCCAAAATTGGCCATGCGGGGGGACTCCTGGGAGGGGCGGGGTGGGGCAGGGCCAGTCAGAGTTGGGATTAGCCAGTTCTCTGAGCTGGTAAAAAAATTACGGTAACAACCAGTTCTCCTGAACTGGTGCGAACCAGCTGCAGCCACCTCTGAAAAATATGTCTGAATAAAATAAAGGAATCCCATTAATGACCTCTGCTAATGGCAATGTCTAAATGTGATGGAAAGAATCACTTTCTCTTAATTACGGATCTCAGTTGAGGAACTCTTAGTGTAGATATGCTTTCTTTGTTCACATTACTCATAGTCAATACAATTCTTTCAGAGATCATAGGCAGGACAGGAGAAGCTGCTACCTCTGGATAATATAGGAGATAGAGCACAATCCATTTCAACACAGTTGTTGTGGTCTCCACACCAGCTCCAAAGATATCACCCACTGTCATGAGTAGGTAGTCATCTGTTAGTTCTTGTTCACAAAATGGATGTTTATTGTTGTTCTCCATGTTCAATTTTGCCCTGAGAAGTGCATCCATTAGATCATTAACAGAATCACTGCTGAACGCTTCCTGGAAGGAGAAAAGGAGAATTGATAGCGGTGATGATTGAAGGACACCGCCAGAAAGATTACTTAGTGGATTTGCCTACCGTACTACAGCATTGCCAATATGTATTTGTATGTTGAATTTTTATCACATTTTTCTTCCATGAGCTCAAGACAGCATACATAGCACATTATTTGTGGGGCAAAGCAGTGGCTTCTCTTGCCTGGCTCCCACCTCAGCCAGCATTGACTTCTTCCCTTCTTTGTCCCAGAGAAATTCTTGAGCAGTGTGGTTACTCGGGGGAGAGAAAAGAGACTTCAATCCAACCCAGCATTATGTCTGCTCATTTGCATAACTCCACCTACTATTTCTATAAATGATTTAATTTCCACGATCTCTGCCATTTTATAAAGCTAAAAAGCTCATAGTATATTAGAATTGCTTAAAATATGAGATTGAGAAGGAGACTGATGGGTCAAAATTTATGCCATGAATATAATTTGTTCACATTTGCACAATAGCCACTGTCTTAATTATATGAAGAACATATAGCTGATATTGAATGAAAAAGGTAGAACATAAATTGTTCAAATAAATAAAGTATTTAATATTTCTCCTTGGCATTACTAGGGATCTTTATATGGGAACAGAGCCGAGGCCACATGATAACTTTGATGCTACTACGTGATAAAATCTAGTTTTTGTGATCCACCATTAGAAAGGATAATATGATTAGCCTATAAATTATCTGAGTGTAGACACTTACTTTATGTTTCTCAAACTTCCGCTGTAAGAGCTTGTCCCTCATTTCAATACATTTCTTCAGCAAAGCCAAATCCTTATTTGGGAAATACTGTGGTGGGCAGAGAAATAGCCATAATCACAATCTCTATCTTAATTGCAATATATATAAACGTTGGCTTCAGAGAAAAATGAATGTTGTTTCTCATCTTCTTCAAATCTCTCACCTGAAGCCACGAGAAGATATCCACCATGCTCTGCTTAGCCACAGTGTCCACAATGCCTTGGCTATATTGAAGCATGGACTCAAACTCAGGATCTCCAGGCTGGTAGGATGAATTAAAACAAAGGGAGCACACTACATTTGTAACAGCACGTGTTAGTTCAGGACCCATGTCCAAAGATGAATTCTCTGTAGCACTCAAAGTTGCACACAGGAAAGTTGCTTGTTGAGAGACTGGAAGAAAAGCACAAGAGAGCAAATCTATGCAAGAAGAAAGAATTATTTTAGAAACAGGAAGAATGGAGATGGGAATTAGGGAGAAACAGAAATATTTTAACCCAGCCAGGATGTATACCTGTAGATAGGTCCCCCAGATAACACTGTGATTATCCAGGAGATATCTTCCACTTGATTAATTTTTCACTGTGGACAAATCAATCACTTCCGATCTTAATGCCCCAAATATAATAAAGGCGAACTATAGTAAGGCTACGTTTACATGACATAGTGAACAACAAATGAACCAACCAACCATACTTAACGTTATGTGTCATTTTTTTTCTTTTTACTACCCTTTAATCTCTTTGTTTCGGGGTGGAGTTGGGGCAACTGAGTGGAGCTGAGCGTTTACTGGTCCTATGCCCTTCCTGATGCCTATGCAGAGTTCTCTTTGGGCCCTGATAAACATCTGCCACTGCCTAGGATTGAACTCTCAACCTTCCAAGTGAGAGGCAAGTGTGTTCACCTCTAGGCCACTGTGCTGCTCTAATTTTATGTGTCATATGAACTTCCATAATTGAATTAAATAAACCATTATTAAGTTACAAAAAGTAAATGTGCCATGTAAATGTAGCCTACAACATCTGATGGACATTACTGTAAGTTCTATTGAACTATATTCTGCCTTACACAATATAGCAGGTCTATATGAAAATAACTTACAAGATTCCTAAACCTTTGCATAAAATTACTTTTCAGGACTGAAGCAAAGATCAAAGAAAAACTTGTAAAGTGCTTTAATAATCAATATTTTGGCTACATGCTGACTTAATAATTGCAAGTTACTCTATGTATAGCCTATTGTAATTTTTTTATTTATTTACTTATTCCATTTTTATGCCACCAAGTTCAAACGAGCACAGGTTGATGCTTATAATGAAAGATTGATTATCAGATGTTTAATAAACACAATTTATGATATATATATATGGCATGTTGGTGAAAATTGAGTCTTGCCACCCTTTGTTATGGTATGATATGACTTCAACTAGTCAACCTTGTCATTTTCCAGGATAGAGTAACTTCATCCTATTTTCTTCCTTCCTGTCTTTCTTGTGGCATTTCCATTCAGTAGTCATAAAAAAATACTCTAATTTTTATGCACTTGGAAAATCTTGGAGTTCTACAAAATCTGTCAATACCTTCATCCTCTGTATTCTGTACCATATATATCCAGCCCTACCTCAAGACAATTTAATTTGGTATGGAACAGTTAGTCCTCGACTTGTAATCACAATTGAGCCCAGAATTTATGTTGTTAAGTGAGAAATTTGTTAAGTGAGTTTAGTCCCCTTTTAAGACTTTTTTGGCCACATTTGTTAATCACTGCAGTTGTTAAATTAGTAACATGGTTGTTAAGTGAATCTGGCTTCCCTGTTGATTTTGTCAGAAGGTTGTAAAAGGTGGTCACATGACCCCAGGACACTGCAAATGTCATACGTATGAATCAGTTGTCAAGCATTCAAATATAAATTACTGGACCATGGGGATGCTGCAATGGTCATAACTATGAAAAATGGTCATGCCGTTTTTTTCACTACCTGTAAGTGTGAAAAATCAGCTGTGCAGAAATATATTGCAATATCTACTGTTGCTAAAATGGAAGGCTGTTCAGGATTCTAGGTGACCATTATTCCAAAATCAAAGTCACTTTATATTCAATAACTAATGTGCTTGCTCAATTTCCACTCAGCACTGCTTTCAGATCATTCTCTCAGGTCCTACTGAGCACTTCCGTATCTTCTGAGGTGTTTTTTTTCCCCTTTTCATTTTTCCACACTACCGGCCTGAAATTACTTGTGGTTTCTCATGCAAGCAACAACTAGGTCTGACCTTCAAGTTGCCCAGGGGCTGCCATTCACTGAGATGACTTTCCAATAATTGTCCTCAACAGAAACTCATGTACCATCTTTCAAAGACAAAATGGGTGACTACTTTGAAGTACCGGTAAATAATAACCTTTTAATCAAACCATTGAATTTTTAAAGTAACTAAATATTGCATTGTGCTGTGTAATTTTAAAACTTATCTGATTTTGTACCAAGGGAAAATGATTTCCTACAACACATTTCCTTAGTCAGTCTGCAAGCATATACAGATTCTCATCCCTAAGTGGCAGTGAAGGATGAAATATTACTGTAGTTTCTATTCCTAGCTTGATTTTTTTCCATACTACTTTTGTCAAATGAAATTCAGCGGTATTGTACTATATCCATTTTCAGGCAGGCTCTTTTGGTATGATGTGTGGCCAAGAGTAATAACTATTGTGTAAAAGAATGCTCAGAATCACACTTTCTGTAGCCTATGATCTTTCCCTCCCCTTAGATATACCCTGAAGCTATCTACAACATAAATATAACTCATTAATGCATACCTATGAAGGACAAAGGCATTTCAATAAGTCTATAGCCCTCTGCTCCAGCAACCATGTTTTTTTTCTACTCATTGTTTGAAAATACTATTATTGTTTTACCTCCTCTTTTGCAGCTCTCAGAATGAGCATAAACCTGCAGATAAATATTTTCCCAGGTAATCTCAATATATATAAAGGCCAGAGAAAGCAAAGTAAGTTATTTCCTTTTCTTTATGTTAACCAAGAATATTAATATAAGCAAACTGATCATATCAATGTCATAATTCTAAATAAGTAAAAGTTTTGATTAAAACTATGATATCCATTGTACTCAAGAACAAGTGCTATCCCAGAATAAACCAACTGCCAAGGTTATAGGATGCAGGCAGCTTTAAACTAAACATAGTTACTTTCCTTGCCCATATTTCAGGTTATTATTGATTAAATTTTTTTCGGGTGGCTATAAGTTTATACGACTAAACATTTGTTAGATATTTGTTAAACATTTGTTATATGTTTCTAGTTTTTCCAGTTTTTAAAAATCTTTTACATTTTAAAAAAACATTTTACACCTAAATATCTGTCCTGCATGCATACCATATTCTTATGCAGTTTAGGTTATTCTTCATGCAAACAATATAAATAAACAGTCTTTAAGGCACATGCACTGTGATAATGATATATAAAGTTTCCAGGATGGGAACATTGGCTTTAAAACAAAACACTCAATAGGCAGCAAACCTAAGTCTGTATCATAACACTTAAATCAGAGGTGTCCAAAGGATAGGTTAAAAAAAAAGTCAAGATAGTGGCCATAATTGCATGGTCTCAGCCACCATCTTGATTTTTTTAATCTAACCTGCAGGTGTCTTTGATTTAGATAATATATTCCTTCACCCGAATCTCCATATACAAATACATTGCTAGTGTTTCACTTCCTGTTTTGGAGCTCCTTCACTACTATTTGTGGGCAACTCACTAGTTTTCTCCAGAGCCTGAGATCCTTCACCAAACAGGGAAAGTGCAGAATGTACCATCTTGCGCTGAAATTTCCACATTGGGCTGTAAGTAGCAAAGGCAATGTCTTTTCCATTCCGGGTCAACAAATCTGTAGTAACCTAGGAGGATGCAGAGGAAGAGGAGAAATAATTAAGTTTTTATCAGAACACCTTATAATGCATTCAGTGAGATTATCATTTGGTTGACATTTGAAAGGAAGAAAAACACACACATATACAGTATACCACTTCCCCAATGATCTCATTGCTGCCTTGGAGGATTACTTGTGCATCTGATTCATTCATTGGCAATGGTCTTAAAAGACATTTACAGAAAGCAATCGTTAGTGAGCTTTTTGCTCAGATAAGAGAGGATGGGCAATGGGAGGGATGTATACCGAATATAAAGAAGACAGAAAAATGCTTCCCCCACCTCCTTTGCAATACTGGGACCTGGTTTCACTGAATAAAGCTGAATAGAGAACGGTCAAAGGCTACTTTGGAGTTAGTGGTTAAGACATGAGGCAAGAAACCAGAAGATTGTGAGTTCTAGTTCCACCATCAACTTCCAGAAAGCCGGTTGGGTGATCTTGGGCTAGTCATTCTTTCTCAGCCCTAGGAAGCAGACTATGGCAAGCCACTTCCAAAATATTGCCAGGAAAACTGCCAGGAGAATCCAGGCAGTCACCAGGAATCAACATTGACTGGAAGGGACCAAATAAAGGGGGGAGTGGGACGCTCAAGATACACAGAATGAAGAATTTCTTCACGTAATGTAGCACATTGTAGGATTTTGTTCTCTTTGTTGATGTGATGGCAACCATCAAATAAGATGGATTTAAAAGACAGAGAAATTAATGAAAGCTATTTCAATGTGCTATTTCCAAGTTAAGAGCAAAGGATAGAACATGAATTGAAAAGTCACAAATCTTATGCCTCTTCTGTTTTTAACTTTGTGAGAGTTATGGGAAACATATAGTAGTCTCTGTAGTCCAAATGAGGTGCAAATATATTACCTCGGTGAGACCTAGAGCTAGCATAGAAGTAATAAGAGCAATATCTTTCCTGGTGGAATTTGAATTACAGCGTGCTGCACACCATTATGAACCTTTGGAAAAATGGCAGGTTATTAAACAAATAAACAAAAGTGGGAGTGAAACCATCTTCAATTTGAACTATTTTGATCTGAGGCTTACCTATGGTTGGTTTTCTGAATAGGATGATCTCAGAACAAGGAAAAATATTGGATTTCATTCTTTAGAGAGAGCAGGTAAGCATTTCAGACTTTATGCTACTTTTTCCACAAATATCTCTAAATTGGGGATGGAGGACATGCATATCCAAGTGATGCATTTGAATGGCTCATAAAAATAATTCTAAATCACATAGCTGAAAGAACAACGTGTCTTAATAGCAACTGTATCCATATTCTAGTGTTGTTACAATGTCTCAGTTTTTTTCCCAGAATTCATTTCTTGAAATAAATTATGCAGTCATGTAATATATTTTATAAAAACAATTACTTAAAATATTCTAAGGTAATATAAGGCAACAGAAAAGAGACTGAAGAATACTTTCAAATAATAAGCTCATAATAAAATGATAGTTGCATTAATGTATTAGTTTATTCCCAGTACATTTTGGGAGTTTCATCAGCTGAATATTCGTTTATAAAGTTTCCTAATAAATTATCCGCACAACCTAATCTAACAAATTCAAATAAACTGAAATTTGTTTACTTGATTTTGTAACTGTAACTCAAGATGGCAACCATACCTAATACTTCTTCCTTCTCCTTCCTTTTCCCCACAACAACAAGAACCCTGAGAAATGGATTGGTTTGAGAGAGACTAACGGGCTCAAACTCCAGTTTTCATGCCTAAGGCAGGACTGTAACTCAGTCTCCTGTTTTCTAGGCCCTGGCATTGACTGAAGCTGTATCAAAAGCCAGAACTAACTCCGAGTCTAGATTAGATATTAAGGTGGATAGTTTGCTTACCATTCGAGGTCTGCCAGCAAAGATCTTCCCTTTCTTAAGTAGCACTTCCTTGGCATGAAGGTAATCGTTGATCACTACTGTGTAATGGGAACCCATGTACAGGGAGAAGACGCTACCATACTTTTGCTGCAGACTGGAAAATAAAAGATGGGGCTGCTTGGAGCCACCTAAATGCAACAGGCTACCAATAACTGGCAGGGAAGGGAGGCTCCTGGGATACTTGAGCTTGGAGTCCAGCTTCCCTCTTGCTACTCTCCAGAAGGACAGGACAGACAGCATCAGGAACAAGAAAACCAAGAGAATCATTGTTGCCTCTCAGTTGCCTGGAGAATTGGCCTGCTGTCCAGAAAAAAAGAAGCCAAGTGAAGGAGTCGCTCTGCATTAGCCTACATGTGGACTTTTATAAGAGGTCCTAGCGACATCACCTTGCCTTGATGCTGGTTAATCTTTAGCAGATAATATAATCTGGAGCAATTAGCCTTGCTTCCTGCCAAGAAATCAAGAGCAAGCTGCATCTCATTTGAACTGACCTGAATGAAATAAATCATAAAAATGTGTGTCCTTGCAAGAAATACAAGGTTTTAAAAAAACTTTTCTTATACAATGTTAACATTCACACTTTATTTTATTTTTTAAAGATCCTCAATATGCATTAATTTAACTCGGGATAACAACAATAACAGTATTAACAATAAAAAGAACAAGAACAGAGTGAAGTAAATAGATACAATAATACAATAATAAACTGCATAATAATACAGGTATCCTCAGTTTATGATAATTTCTTAAATGACTATTAGAAGTTCTAGGATGTTGAAAAAATCAATCCTTGCACTTATGATCATCATATCACCCCCATGGTCACATGTTCAAAATTCAGGTGTTGGTAACTGGCATATATTTACAACGGTTGTAGAGTCCTGGGGTCACGTGATCGCCATTTATAACATTCCCAAAATGGAGCATTGCCCATCTCCTGTTCATCCATCCTCTGTTATGTAGTCTTTGCCTGACTTCTCTTCTTCAGGAAGAGGCAACTTCATCCATCTGATTTCTGTTCAGAACATGGACAAATGTAGAGTTAAAAAATCCTCAATAATCAGAAAGAGCTGATTTTGGTTAAAGACATCTACTACCACGGCCAGAAATGTCAACGTCACTTGACATTCAAAGCTGTTTGATTTCCAGCAAGCCATAGTGTGGTTGTGGTAGACACTAGATGGGAGACTAGGGTTTTATTTACAGGTAATCCTTGATTTACGACCACAATGGACCCCAAAATTTCTGTTGCTAAGTTGAAAAGTGAGTTTTGTCCCATTTTACAACCTTTCTTGCCAGTTGTTAAATGAATCACTGCAGCTGTTAATTTAGTAAAACAATTGTTAAGTGAATCTGGCTTCCCCATTGACTTTGCTAGTCAGAAGATTGCAATCAGTGGTTTTATGATGCTGGGACACTGCAACCTTCATAAATACATGCCAGTTGCCAAGTTTCTGAATTTTGCTCATGTGACCATGGGGATGCTGCAACGGTCGTAAGTTTGAAAAATGGTCATACGTCACTTTTTTCATGCTATTGTAATTTCAAACAGTCACCAAATGAATCTTAAGCTGAGGACTACCTATATTCATTTTATTTTATTTATTTATCTATCAAATTGCTAAACTGCCCATCGCGCTTGCATACTGATTTAACTGACTGGATATAAAATTGGCTCTTCTAATTTGACTGACATAGTACCGAAAGCAGCAATAATGTCCACTGGGAGTGGGGGCGGGGGCAATGGAGATCAGGGTGATATAAGCACTGTTGCAGCAATACCAATATTGTAAAGTGTCACACAATCAAAAGTGTGGGACTTGTGGTGCAATGCTGTGATGCTGCTTTCTTCAGAAAGACTAAAGAAGAGGAGTTTGGTCTAGTGGTTAAGGTGCTGGTCTAGAAACTAGGAGATTATGAGTTCTAGTCTGGCTTTAGGCATGAAAACTAGCAGGGAATCTTTGGGCCGGTCAGTCTCTCACTCAGTCCACCTCACAGGTTTGTTGTGGGGAAAATAATTGTAGGAAGGTGTATTATATATGTTCGCTGCTGTATTTATAAAGTAATAAAAGTGGAATATAAATCTAATAAATAAATGAAATAAATAAAACAGAGAGAGGCTTCAGCTACCTGGAAAGCACTAACCAAACTTGAAAGCTATATGGCCAGTTAAAAAAAGGGGAAAAAGAAATCATACCAGAAAATAGAATCACAGGCGTTTCTGTTCAATGGAAATTCTGATCTTGATGCACAGACCCTTGTCTATGAGCAAAGCATGACAATATTTCACAATGCCTGCTACGCAGTTAGCACATGGCTTCTCTTGCAATCAGATAAGGCTTTCTCAATTGTAAACTATGGGATCTAATGCTAATCCAAACATAATGCTTAAAGGTATAATTGAAATGCATGCATATCTCACAGTTAACAAAATTTTCAGTTTCACTTTAGTCATTGTTTCACTTAAAGCTCTTAACTATGTTATTGACTCCCTATCAGTAAACCATAAAAATGAAGTATGGTAATTTTCTGGTGATTTCCAAAACTGGTGATTTCTCTGTAGGTTTACTGCAACTTCAGGAGCAATTCTGTTTCAGCAGCAATTATATTTTCATGCTCAATTTATAAGCCCAAACACAAGCATTTTTTTTCTTCCTGCCATTAATCAGTTTGCTTCAGTGTATCTATTCCTAGTTGGTTTTTGAGCTCTCTGTGACTCTGTGAGTTTCCTGCTTGTTGCAGGGGCCATTTTGTGTGAAGTCCAGCTGCTTTTACATTGTGTGTGAGTCAGTTGTACAGCCATGACCACCAAGCCACTCCCACCTGGTCACATGACCACCAAGCCACACCCACCAAGCCACGTCCACTGAACCAGTAGGGAATTTTTTTGAATTTCACCACTGCCCTCAACCTTTACTGTCAATGAATCCAACAGGTACTATGACACCCCAATGGCATATTTAACTAATCTCCAAGTACCTAACCGCTGGACTGTGCCTGTATTATAGAAACATCTCATCCCATCTCACCATTATTATATAGATACTCAAAGTGTACAGGACAATTTGGCACCTCCCTG
>JANHFT010007382.1:507167-518406 GCA_032467955.1 Pseudoxenodon macrops
TTAATTGTTCTGTCAGGAAATTTCTCCTTAGTTCTAAGTTGCTTCTCTCCTTGATTAGTTTCCACCCATTGCTTCTTCTACCCTCGGGTGCTTTGGAGAATAGCTTGACTCCCTCTTCTTTGTGGCAACCCCGAGATATTGGAACACTGCTATCATGTCTCCCCTAGTCCTTTTTTCCATTAAACTAGGCATACCCAGTTCCTGCAACCGTTCTTCATATGTTTTAGCCTCAATCCATATAAATTTTATTAAATGAGTTTCACAAAGAAATATTTTTAAAACCCTTGAATATTTATATCCTAGTCTTAAATATGTTTAATAGTGTTTGTCCCTGTGGATAGTAGAGCAGTATAAAGTAAATATGTCCAAAATAAATCTTATATAAGACAAATGCAATAAAATAGTAGATAAAAGCCTTATGCAATAGCCCCAAGATAAAGAAATATCAGAACAGACCAACCAAAACTGCACCACTTAAAATGCTTTGGCAAATAAAAGCAGTTTTGAACTGGGATCTTTTTAAAACCACACATTTGCCACAGGTCAAAACACAGAAGGGAGATTGTGTTGTTGTTTTTAATCTGATCAGATTTAAGCAAAATTGTAATGCCATAAAAACTCTTGTTACTGGGCATGTTTGTTGTGGGCTTGCAGAGAAAGAAGCAAAAGAGGAGGCAAAGCTGATAGGTACATTTTGAGAGATGGCTAAACAAATGGCCTTGGAAGAAGTAAACGAACCAGGACAACTGGTTCCCAATCCTGGGATCATTGCAGGATACTATTGTTAACAAAGGCCATGGAGAGGTCAAATAGAACAAGGGTGGACATACTACCTACATCCTGTTCCCATCAGAGATTAACAAAAAGCATAACCAATACAATTTTTGACCTGTAACCAGGCCAGACTGCTGACTGAAAGGCGTCCAGATAATCTATTTCATCCAGAATCCTCTGGAGATGCAGCATGACCACCTTCTCAACAACCTTTCCCAGAAAGGGAAGATTGGAGATATGTCAAAATTGTCTATTAGGATGGAATCTAGCAATGGCTTCTTAAGACACGTTGAACCACAGCCTCCTTAAAAGACATCACCACCATCCCTCATCTAAAAATGCATAGATCACCCATACATCACCTACCAGGAGGCCTTTACCAGTCTGGTGGATGTGGGCCTAAAACAGATGGCTGAGCTTACATTCCCTAGAATCCTGCCACTTCCTCAGGAGCAACAGGTGAAATCATTACCAGGTAACTGGGCAAGGCTGTAGGCATTTCCCTGGACCAGTGTCTACACTAGTATCTAACAGGAAATTAATCTTTATCTTCTAGAAAATCAACAGTTCCTCAGTGTGCCCCTGCACACATATTATACATTCAAGTCATCTTTACCCAGAAGGAACCAGGTAAGGGTTGCTAAGTAATTCACAGATGAAATTTCTGCAGAGAAGTCGTTTTCGTTTGCCACATGAATAGTTGATATCTTACCTTAATATCTGTGTTCAGTCAAGTTTGTTCTTCATCTTCTGCCAGTAGTGCTTGAGATGTCTATATCATTTCATCTCTGTCAATCCCTCCATATACCATGGGCACAGCACGATCCATGGGTCAGGAGAGGTGGCTTGGGTACAATCTTTTCTAAAACCTCTGTTATCCTCCTATTCCACCCAAGTGACTTGGGTCTCAGCAGGACTATGCAGCTGCCTTTCAGTTATAATCTGCAACACCCTCTGAAATCCATTGGAGTCCACATCTGAAAACACGAGTTTATCAAGCAGTAATGGTTAAATAACGTGTGGTTTGGTTTTCCCTTAGGGTGTTTTATAAATGTTATTTGATTTATAAACTAAGGTATGTGCTTTAGTTTATACAATATTCAGCTTAATGTAAACTTAGCCAAAGAGCTCATTCTGCTGTCTTTCTGAGACATAAGGACAAACTGTTTTGGAGGACCTGGCTTCACAAAAGGGGCCTTCTCAGTTTATATTTGGAGACAGTTGGCCTAGGGTTAAAGTCTTTTCTCTTCTTCCAACACAATTTTTGCAGAACATATGTTCCACAGTGATTCACTATGTTGGTTATGACAAAGTTAGGGCTAGGATCTGCTCTCAGCTGCAGTGGAAAAATCCTTTTCATGCATTTTGAAACACTGGTAGTCCTGGGTTTTTTTTTTAAAGTAACTAGTAAGGTTTGCATAAATGGTTGATTTAAACTAGTAATAACAGTCATGTTTTATCAGCTATACCTTTCTGGTTCTGTCCAAAATGAAGGTATTGTATATTTTTGTGCTTCTGCATCTGAGGGTGCTTTCTGATTTTATTATTTTGGGGTAGTTACAACAGTGTAATTTTGTGTATTCCATAAAATACATCTGGATATTGTAGAACAGGAGACACTGATTTCCATTCCTTCGTAGCAGTTACCGTACTTATTTTCAGCAATTGGGAGTTGGGGTAAAATTGATTTTTTAGTTCTGCCAGTTTTTCCTTCTCGTCTAGGTGACAGATCACAGCTCAGCTAGAAGTGCTGAGTAGTATTCGAGGAAGCCACACACACACACACACAAGTGTTCCTCATAATCCCTCCAGTTTGCCTAGGAAGTATTTACTAGAACTCGAAGTCATTTGAATAGTCACTGCAGACCATGGGGTCTACCAGGCTCCTGAATTGTGGTAAACTCCATCCAACGACACCTCACCTGACACGCTGTTGTGACAAGAAATGGGGACCAGGAATAACCAAGCAGGGGGACACTCTGTGTGCCACTCGTGCTTCTTTCTCCCACTGCTCCTCTGCCTGATAAGATTGGCTTTTAGGGGACAGAAGACCAATGACAAATTGGCTGTTTAGGGACAGAAATAGCTCTAGTTTCCTGGCACGGAGCTCCTTTTTGAGCTGGAAACTTGAAGCTGGGCAGTAAAAAGCAGCGAAACCCCGGGAATCCACCAGTCGCTGCCTTTGAATTGTCCTACACTTAAAAGCTAAAGGACAGGTCAGTTAGCAAGCTTCCTAACTCAGGTTTTAGGTTTTTGGCTGTCGGGCAGCACAAGTCGTGCTGGCATACCTTTCTGCTGGGGGAAAAAAAAACAAAAAACTGGAGGAACGAAGAGCCGCAAGAAAGTATTTCTCTCGAGCAAATCGCCGCCAGGAAAATTCGGATGGGAAACGAAGAGGAGGGGAAGGTCGCAGGCACCAATATAGCGTAGCGGCAAAGCAATAAACCGCCCATAGCACAGTTCATCTTCAAGCAGAGTTCGCTTCGCGGTTAAAGAACGCTAAGAGGCCCGGTTCCGGAAGAAAGCTCTCCGGCCCATTGGATGATCCTCTGGCCAATGTCCGTCGTCCTCCTTTCCGATTGGCGTTTCGCTGACTCCTTGTTAAAGCTGAGATACAAGCATCACGCGCTCTTTTAACAGGAAAGAAGGCCGGGAGAGATGTCCCTCCCCCTCTCCCCCTCCCCCCCCCGAGCTCTATTGCGGGGTAATGATCAACAATATAGGCAGGGTTAACATCGGATCGGTAAAACTCGTAGATTCTGGGGAGAAGCCCAGCATAAACCGATTCGAATGAGTCTCCTTGCCGGTCTCGTTAGAGAAAGGGGGGGGGGGAAACAACAACAACCTCCTCCCCCGGCTTCAATGTGTAGCGCAGGCACTTCTCTCCTCACCCGCCCTCAAACCATGAAAAAAAGTGGAAGGCCGACCTACCGGCCGGCTAACCCTTGTCCCCACCCTGTATTCATGAGCGATCTAATTGGACGATTGTTCTTTATCTGCACCCTCCGCTGCCTCGCTTGCCTTCACCTCATTGGTTGATGCGCACGCGCGGGTCTCTTTTTCCCCCCTCCTCCCCGTCCCCTTCGGGGTAGGGGTTGGAGCAGCTCCTGGCCCAGGCCCGGCAGTCGCTTGTCATCCGTGGAGGACTTCGCTACTGGCTCTCTTCGTTAACCGCTGCCACAATGAGGTCGCTCAGTTTACTGTGGCCGGGTTACCACTGACCTTTATCTACTGGAATATGGCCGCGCCGCTCCCCGCGGTCGCTCCCAGGCTCATGGCAGGGCCGGGGGGAGGCGGCGAAAGGGAGACGCGGATGCTACCTCGGTCGCCGCTGCTGCTGCCGCTGCTGCTAGGAATTCTCCTCAGCCGGTGCCTGGGAGAGCAGCCCGCTCGCGCCGCCGCCGCCTCTTCCTCCTCCTCTTCCTCCTCCTCCTCCTCCTTGTTGCCCGGGGCATCTGATTCTGAGGAAACGGTGATAATAGGGTTACGGCTGGAGGACACGGACGACGTGTCCTTCATGGAAAAGGGGGTGCTCCGGGTGAGCGAGAGAACTCGTGTCAAACTGCGGGTCTACGGGCAGAATATCAATAACGAGACCTGGTCCCGTATCGCATTCACCGAGCATGAACGGTGGAGGGATGGGGAAGGCAGGCGGCCGCCAGCAGAACAAGAAGACGGTCCGGTCCCCGTGGGTTCCATGTCGTCGCCCCCGCAGCGTTGCGGCATCCGGACGTCGGACATCATCATCCTCCCGCATATCACCCTCAACCGCCGTACCTCGGGGATCATCGAGATCGATATCAAGCCGTTGCGCAAAACGGAAAAAAGCAAGTCGTACTACCTGTGTACTTCGGTGTCTTCCCCTGCTCTCCTAGGAGGGGCGGGGAGCGTGGCCGGGAGCCCCGGTGGTGGAGCTGGCATTATTGGTCCCGATGGAGGGCCCTGGACTGAGACCACCTGGATCTATCATGATGGTGAGGACACCAAAATGATTGTAGGTGAGGAGAAGAAATTCTTGTTACCCTTCTGGCTTCAGGTGATCTTCATCTCCCTCCTGTTGTGTCTTTCTGGCATGTTCAGTGGTCTCAACCTGGGACTTATGGCTCTTGATCCTATGGAGTTGCGTATTGTGCAGAATTGTGGGACAGAAAAAGAAAAAAACTATGCTAAGCGCATTGAGCCTGTGCGCCGCCAGGGCAACTACTTGCTCTGTTCTTTGCTCTTGGGTAATGTATTGGTCAATACTACCCTTACCATCCTGCTCGATGACATTGCAGGTTCTGGACTGGTGGCGGTGGTAGTATCCACCATTGGTATTGTCATTTTTGGTGAGATTGTGCCACAGGCTATTTGTTCCCGGCATGGTCTGGCTGTGGGTGCCAACACCATCTTCCTTACGAAGTTCTTTATGATGATGACCTTTCCAGCCTCTTATCCAGTCAGCAAATTGCTGGACTGTGTTTTAGGGCAAGAGATTGGTACTGTTTATAACCGTGAGAAGCTACTTGAAATGTTAAGAGTCACTGATCCTTACAATGATTTGGTCAAAGAAGAATTGAATATAATTCAAGGCGCGCTGGAATTGCGCACCAAAACTGTGGAGGATGTAATGACTCCTCTCCGGGATTGCTTCATGATTACTGCTGAAGCTGTACTTGATTTCAACACTATGTCTGAAATCATGGAGAGTGGATATACACGTATCCCGGTTTTTGAAGGAGACCGCTGTAATATTGTGGACCTTCTTTTTGTCAAAGACTTAGCTTTTGTGGATCCTGATGATTGTACTCCACTCAAGACCATCACACGTTTCTATAACCACCCACTGCATTTTGTCTTCAATGACACCAAGCTTGATGCCATGCTTGAGGAATTCAAAAAAGGTGGGATGATGGTGGCTTGTGAAGGGAGTGGGGAAGGAAAATGTGAAAAGGAGCTTCAGGAGTATGGAAGGTACTTGATTATTACAATGAAAGATGAAGTTCTGGGGATATTAAATGCTGTGCTTAACATTTGGTGTTTATATGATATAGCTCAGAATAGTAAACTGATTCTCTTCCCTTCACATATTTTCCTTGTAATCATAAACTTTAATCTACAGCTCCCATCATTTCTATTTATATGTATGTTATTGAATGTAGTTTAAGGATCAGTTTAGGTTTTTCACTGTCCAGTGGGTATTCAGATATTATGTTGAATTGTGACTCCAACCTGGACTCATCATCTGTCTTATGTGCACCTATGACTGCTAATACCTCAAGAAACAAGAGGAATTTATGGGTCCAGATTGTATCCAAATGTATAGGCTAAAGTAATAAATAACAAGCATTTTCTTTCAATAGAAATGTAATGCTTGGTATGTGCATCATGTCATATATGAACTTTTACTTATCTGATGTTTATTTTAGACTTGAATTTATTATTATTGGCAACTAGTTTTACATCTCGGGTTACCTTTCCTTGAATAACAATTTTTGATTCCTTTAACAACTATTTGTTAACTATTCACTAGTTGCAAAGCCTCTGTTATATATAGTAAAAACATTTGGTAGATGTGTATGATACAGAGTAAATGCTTATATACAGATTGAATTAAAATTTTAGGTCAATAATGTTGGGTCAATAATAATGTTTTCTCATTCTGCACATAACATGATTGGGATTGTGGTTATGGATCCTCAATGTATCTATACTGTACATGAAAGTTAAAACTAAAGAAGCCATTCAATATTATAACTTTTATGTTAATATTTTAGGTAGGTTTTTTTCTTCAAATTTTGTGAAATGTCTTTCAATAATTTATATCTACTAACAGATTGTTAGTTGTTAAATTGTCACTGAGTTTGTTTTTAACATCCCAAAACTTCTGTTTAAAACATTGTTGGTATTACCACCACTCTGCTGACATGATTGTCTCTAGCTGTAAAGAGAGATGTTTGCTAGGTATCTGATTCTGGTTGTCACAAAAACATTGTAAACTATTATTTATTTAATTTATTATTGATGCCTTTTACTGCCAAGGATATTTTCTTCCTCAGGTGTCCAAATCATATGGCTTAGTTATGCAGTGCACTTGATTTTTGGGAGAGGAAGCTGGTCTGCTCTGCAATCATGAACATTGTTAAAAAGTAGTTTGGTCTCTGTGATTTATATGAATTTCATCACATATTTTCTTGTATCTTGCTGTATTAACTAGAAATCACTGATGGCATCTTCTGAATGATACTATCTTTTTATCCAGCTTGGTGAGCAAGAGAACATTTTATTGGTTCTCCTGTTATGAATTTCTTTTCAGCTGCAAACTGCCAGTACTGAGAATCATTTAGAACCATTCTAAAATCTACTTGTTTGGCTGGACTTTGGGATCAATTAAGTTGGGAAGCTGTAGTGAAATGTATACTGTTGCTTAGTTTCTGAGTATTGATGTGGGTCAAGCACTCTGAATGTCAATGTAAATATAATTGTGATCAAATTCTTGCAGGGAAAATATATTTGAAGATAGTTGGATTCAACATCAGTTTGAGATTAGCATTTGTTCAGTATTTGGATAAACAGGTTACTGCTGGAGTTAACCTTTTCTCAAAGTGGTACTTACTCTGTAGCTGAACTTTTGCACAGTTGGTGATTTGTAGGCAGTAAACTGCTAGTTAGATTTCAAAAAGTGCCAGTCTGAAACACTTATCTTTAGTTTTTCCCATTTAAAAGTTAACCCATCTTTCAGTTTTCTATTCACTCTGGTTTTATTTTCATTTTCATTTTTCAAATGAATATGTTTTGGTGGATAAAATGTTTTGGTAATCTTTTATATATCTCCTATAACCACTTAGTATTTTCTAGAATAAGAATCAGGCTTGTTTATTGGCCTTTATAATATATGAAAAGTGAATTTAGTGAGATTGTATTGCAATGTAATCACGAAGCTGTAGCAAATAGTACTATTTTTCCATTTTAGTAAGTTTAAATTTGTAGAGTACCACTAAAGCAGTCTTGTTGAATTTATAATTATATTTACTTATGGTTTTATTTATTGTCAAATTTATATAGCCAGCCATTTTATCAGACTTTGGACTGTTTTAATTTATACAAACTAAATAGATTAGTGTATGTATGTATGTAAAAAACACACACACACACATACACACACACACACACACACGAAGCTAAAATGAAAGTGCAGGATATATTTACTAACAAAGTAACAAATATATGTAAAATAACACTTTTGTTTTTCAGTCCTTCTACTCATTCCCTTAAGCTGTAATCCATTTGTTAGAGGGTAAGATTATTATTAAGCATAGAAGGATTATTTCTCAGTCAATATACCTAGGTTTTTCAGTGCTATTAGTGAAATATATTATGATTAAAATGAAGGTACTCTGGCTGCAGAATTTTCATTCTGGGCAAAAACAAGTTTATCTAAAGATTAATGTATACAATTCTGTTTAGATATGTCAAATTCATTGTTTGTATTTATAAATATATATATATATATTGCCCTCCTATATTAACACATAATATCTAGTATTCTTTTTTTCAGAGACTGATATATTCTGAAAAGCTGCTGGTAGAGATGGATTTATTTTCAAAATGAGAGATCCCTAAGTTTAGTAAGCTATTGTAGTATTGTGTAGGATGGATTAAAATATTATCTTGCTGCCATGCTGAAATAGAAAAGTTATTTTCCTTAAATGGAAAAATTGCTTCTAGATTTATATTTAAATTGTGTTGTGCATTAACATATCTCGTGCTGTCTTTGTTATTTTATAACAATTTCTTGCGCCTTTTGTTCTAACAAATCTCTATGTAAAACAGTCTTTGCAAATTCCCATTTATGTGATTGACTCTACAAAATACTATAACATTATTAACACTAGTAGCAAAAACAAGGTGACCTCTATATTTTCCTTAACTTGAAATCAACCTGCCCATAGATAAGCAGAACACCACAGCAATCCTACTAATTAATATTAATATAATTAGTTCAATGCTTTGACATCTCCTTCCCCCAATATTAGTAGTTTTGAATGTGTGGGCTAAAGTCCTTTTTTTAAAGATGTAAGACATCTGAAGGTAAGACACCAGCAGCTTACAAATTAATCAACAGCATTGCATATAATGCCAGACACTTATTATTCCCAATGATAGAAATACACACTGGATTCTCCCATTATGTTTGTCACTGTTTAAACATGCTTTATTAAATGAATCACAATAAGTGAATTCACATAATATGCTAAGAAGTAAATACAGTGGTCTTTTAAAAAAAATATCCTGATATTTGATTTTATGAACAGAATTTGGATCGGTCCTGTCCTAGTTGTCATCTAATGTAGATGCGTGTTGTTGAGAGACTGGTGATGTAGGTTAAAGTTTAAGGAATATCTGATATGAATGTGATTAAAGTTTAATATGAATTAGGATATGAAGGTGATACAATCTGATGAAAATTTCAGTAATAATTATATTACTGGATTCTTTTGTGTACAGAATATTCATCCTGAGTGATTGGGTGACCATTATTACTTTCAGTAAGTACTCCTGCATTGATAAAATGTTTCATTAAGTATCATATTATGATGAATGCAAACAAGTACGGTAGTTTTTGTTTCTTTCTTTACTGTACATTATTGATGATGTAAAGGGAATGTTAATATGTTTGCTTCAATTTGCATCCAAGACTTTGAGGGATTTTTCCATGCAAGGTTTGGAATATCTATCAGAAGGTGAAAAGGCTACTACAAATTTCTACTTAGTATTGTAGTAGAGATGCAAAATAGTCTTTATTCTGGCAAAAGTACAAAGTCAGTTTTGATTTTTACTTTGTGAGTTTTTGATGAAGGAGCAAGAACTGTTAGTATATTAAATAGAACTGCACCCAGATTTTAGATAGTCCCACTCATTAAATGAAAATGGGACAGAGAATATTACCATTGTTATCCATAATCTTAATGTATATAAGACAGCTCCATTTTGAAAATAACTTATTTATGGATAGGAAAACAGTCCTTTAAAGTAAATATGGTATTGTATTGTTCAGTTATTAGCATCTATACTGGGATTTTCCAATTGTGGAATTTGGAACTTTGATACCCTTGATCAAAACTCAAAGCTGTAAGCAATGGAACATTTGCTGAATTCAAATTAACGTTTTTTTGTCTTTAGTCTTTTACAGAAGCCCATCAGGTCCTTTTGCCACCATGGGTTCTGTGGACCACAGAGTGGAGTTATCCACTGCAATTATAGTGTAAAACTATAATCAACCCCCAAGTTATGTGATTTGCCTTGAAATCAGTGGCAAGTGTGGTTAAAAATCTGATTTGAAAATAAACTTGTGGGCAATTTTCACTTGTCTTTCTTCCAGTGGACAAGTGATTTTCATGATCCTGTTTTTGCTTGAGCTTTCACTAAAACCATTGGCATTTTTTCTTGTCTTTTTTTTAACTGGCTGTTCTCAGCATGTATGATTCTAAATCCCAAGCCTTCTATTTTTTAGCTTACCACAGAAATTTAGCTTGAAATGCCTTGTATTTAAAACTGTAAAGTTAGTACACATAGTGCAGACCATTTTGTATAGAAACTTTCCCAGAGCTTTTTACAACACTGAGTTCTGCCTTATCTGTTGTAATTGTAGACCTAGAGACTTTGAGATTTGCTTCTTGTTCTTGTTTTATCTTTTTGTTTGCTACTATATTACACTACAAGTTTGCTGAGTTTGGATTAATAACTTGTTTTGCAAAAGAGTACCCACATAATGCTGCTTCAGTGTTCTAGTACATTACATGGATACCTTGCAGTTTTCTTTGAATTCTATTCAGAGTAGAACAATAGTTTGTGAAGACACCATACTTTAAATTTTATCTTAAATTTTAAAAATTGTATGATGAAATGATATAACTTACACCTGATATTCCTCCATCTAAATATTATACATTGTGTTATTCATTTGGGGAACTATCAGTTGCTCAAAAAATAAATATCTTATTACTAAATATATTTTTTAATCCTTACTAGCATATTCTCATGGTTTAGAAAGATTGGGTTTGCTTTTTTTCATGAAAATCGTTAAAGAGAGATCTAATTTAAAACTAAGGAGATTTTCTGATAGCAAGAACCGTTAATCAGTGGAATGACTTACTTCTGGAAGTTGTGGTTCCTCCATCACTGGAGGTTTTTAAGAATAGATTGGACAGCCATTTGTCTGGAATGATATACCGTATTTTTTGGTGTATAAGTCGCACCTTTCCCCCCCCCTAAAAGAGGGTGGAAACGTTGGTGCATCTTATATATCAAATACAGCCATTTTTGGCTTCCCGAAGCCCTGCCCCCGCATCCCATTTTTGCGAAAAATGTGTCCATTTTTCACAAAAATGGGGTGCGCAGAGGGTTTGGGAGGCTTGCAGAGTGCTTCTGGGGGCTGGGGGAAGACAAAAATGCCCCTGTTTTTGCAAAAACAGGCGTTTTTACC
>JANHFT010007382.1:550537-573698 GCA_032467955.1 Pseudoxenodon macrops
TAATTTTGGGAGAATTCTAAATAGGATAAAATCATGCCTTGCATTCTAATCAGAGGTGGGTTCCTACCAGTTTGGACCAGTTCTATAGAATAGGTAGTAAGCCGCTGGTGACGTCACGAAACCGGTTCTGGTCTGTGGATACCGCCATCGATTTTTTTGGAATTTTTTTTTGGGGGGAATTTTTTCCAGTTTTTTTTCCTTCTGCGTATTCATAGAAGCCGAGTTTCCGGCACTGCGCATGCATCGCCATCTTGTTTTTGGCCTTTTTTTTTTTACACACGACCACGTGGCATGGAAGGAAGCAAACTGGCGGTGCGGTAACTTAGAACCCACCCCTGATTCTAATAATATATGTTGGTTGAAAAAATGCAATGACTCCAGATTTTTGCCACAATAGACTAGCACAGCTTTCCTCCTACAAGAATGCTACCACATAAACCACATACCACATAAATTGTAATCAATCCCAATCCCAATATCCCCTGTTCTATCTATCTGGATTTGATTTTCATTGTTTCCTAATTAAACAACTTTGCACTTCTCTGTTAAATTTCTGTTACTTTCAATCCATTTCTCCAAGTTATCAGGATTGTTTTGACTTTTATTTTAGTCTTCTAGAGTATTAGCTATCCCAAGCAATCTTGCTGGCCTCTGCAAATTGGGTAAGCATTTTGTCCATCTGTTCATCCAAAACATTGATGAAATTATTAAAAAGAAGCATGGGTTCTGGTTCTTTTGGCACCTCATTTGATTGTTCACAACACTTGTTCAATTTGATGAGGAACCATTGTTGAACTTTCTTTGGTCACCATTTTCAAGTCAGCTATGTATGCACTATGTATTTACTTCAGCCTATTGCTGCTTATTAGTATATTATGAGGTACTTTCTCAAATGCTTTGCTGAAATCAAGATATATTAATTATTACAGTATTTGCATAATGTATTAGGCAGGTAATTAGAAAAAGAAACAAAATTATTCTTGCAATTTGTGTGGAAGATACCTTTGGGTCAGTATTAACTTCTGACTATTACCTGGACAAGTGAAGAGCAAGATTTGGTTTGCCGTTGCCTTCTCCCTAGGGCTGAGAGTGGCCCAAGGTCACCCAGTTAACGTCATGCCTAAAACAGAACTCGTGGTCTTTTGGTTTCTTAACCATTATCAAACTGACTCTCTTTCCAAAATTAGTATTTGACAAATCCCTACTGACTTCTGGTAATCAAGGGTTCACAGGGTTCTTACAGGTGCATCTCTTTATAATCAGCCCTAGGCTTACTGAGGTATGTTACCAATGATCAGATTACAACACCTAAAGCACAAACTGACACAAGCATACCTACTTACAATAACATTTACGAAGAAACATAACAGCAACATGTATATGTGTTGGTTTTAATGACTGAAAAACAAGAGTGAATTTGCTTGGTAGGCTCATCCAAATAGAGATTGAGACTCTCAATATCTTTGTCAGGAATCAGGAAGGGCCTTGAACACAATCAAAATTAAATTAAACAATGTTGCTTCATTTCTCTTCCTAGAAATCAATATGGGTTAGATTTCTTTGTTTGTCCTATAGAGCACCTAACTCTTTCTTTCCCCAAAATTACATTGTTATACATTGGAAATATTAAAAAAAACTTATCCAACTTGGGGGAATAAGGTATAGAATTGTATTTGCTAAGAAAGCCAGCTAACTGTCCATACTAGTGGTAGTAAAGGTAAGATTCTGCTCTAAAATTGCTCTGGAACTCACCATGCCAGAAATGCCCAGTATAGGAAATGAAAAGCAATATATTAGCATATTTTATTAAGTAATTTGATTTATAAAGCTATCTAATAGTCATGTAATTGTAAGGGGCATATAGAAATGGTTAAAAGCATAATATAACAATAAAAACACATAAGATAATCATCCAGATATTTGAAAACTTAAAAATGTATAATATATCAGCAATTCACAAATATCCCTTGGTAAGGGCCTGGTAGAAAAGCCTGATCATTCATTTGATGTATATAGTTGCCCATTTCATTTTTATGTGACTACAAATGACCTACAAATATAATGGAATGTGTGGATCATCCTGGGGAAAAGAGATGCTGCCAAATAAACTATCAGACAAGAGACATAAGAACCAGCAATGGATTAATGGGGGAGAAACTTAGGAAGGACCTGTGAGGCAGTTAGAAGTGATGATGGAAAATTTGTACCGTCAGACTTGCAAGATTCTGTTAACATAGCCTTACAATAAAGTAGAATAAGTTCATCTAGTTGTTTCTTGTCTGGTTTACCCACAAAGGCTGATATCGATAGAACAAAACAAGAAATACACAATAAAAACAGGTACAGTAGTAGCTGGGCATGATCTGACCCAGTGTTTCTCAATTTAGGTAGCTTTAAGATGTCTGGGCTTCAATTCCCAGAATTCTTCAGCCAGCTTGCACGCTGATCTAATCTTATCATTTCTACAGCCCAGAAATTTACTCTAACCCATTCCCAGGGCCCCAGATTTGAACAGAAATCTAAATTTTCACGACCTTACAAACGGCCAACAGGGACAAAACCAATCCAACCTCACAGGAATGATGTTCCAAAGGGCAGCTGCAGTGGCAATAAAGGCTTTCTTTTGCCCCTCCCCCTCCCTCCGCAGCCAACACTCCTTAGCTGACTGTACCTGGGGTAAATTATCTGGTCCTGAGCCATGAGGTACTTTTAAGGTTACAACCAGCACCTGAATTAAATATTTTCTGAAGAATAACCAAATCAGGAAGGGTGCAGACTTTGGGGAAAGTGCTGTTCTAGAGAGCAGAAGTTGCAACAGAGGAAGGCATACTTTCTAAATGCTATAAGGAAATGTTTCCTTTGTGGTGGGCACCTAGAGCATGGAAGACCTTCCTTGGTCTTATCAAATAGGCATAAACAATGGGAAGGAGAGAGTCCCACAGATAATCATTTCCAAATACTAAGTGATGAGGTAAAATAAAGTTCAGTAAGTAAATAAATGTGATCAAGATGAGTCAACCCAAGAATTGTGTATATCAAAACACATGAGCTAGGTAATTGTTCCTGAAAACTATATGTATAGCTTTTCATACGGTATGGAATTTATACATCCATGCAGAGAAGTGAAAATGCAGCCAATTGCATAGTAATTTTGAGACATAAATAACACATTCTTTATATACCTAGTTATGTATCAAATTACTTTTGGCTTCTTCATTAAGTTTACTAAGCCCAGTGCTGATCTTATAGCAGGGTTGTCAAACTTGATCATGTCACATGACGTATCACGATTTTTTTTGTCTGTGTAGAGCTGGGGTGGGTGTGGTCTGCATGTGATGCATCTGGCCTGCCGGCCACCAGTTTGATACTCCTGTCTTACAGAAAAGGATCTTGGTTTACCATCTTTCTTTTATTTATCCTTCTCAGATACTGTGACCTAAAAGCCAGGATTTTGATACCATCTTTGACAAATATGTATTTCATTGTTTTCATTTTGGTAACTAATTATTTTGAATGTAAGATAATTTGTCAAACTTGAAAATATTTCTAACCTATGTTTATGATACCACATTTAGATATTTATTTTGCCTTGGGGGGGGAAGGCAAGTTTAAGTCTCCTACTTTCTCTGCTGCTGCTGCTGCTGGTTTTTTAATTGTTGTTTCTTATGTAAATTGATTTTTTATTCAAATACTAAAGTAGTATAACCCAAGAAGAAAAATATATATCCATTTGCTAATAAATGACTGGACTTGTCTTCTTTTTGTATTATGGATAATCCTGTATTTGATACTTCAGCCATTTTCTTTCTATCAATAAAATGCTGATTCATTCCTTAGAATTATATCTCATCTTCCTTCATGAGCTCAGGGAAGAATATTTCTTCCTCCAATTTTCACCCCCAGAAACATTTTGAGAAGATAACTTGAGTTAAGTGATAGTGTTTGGCCCGAAGCCTCCACTACATTTTCCTGGATGAGACACTTACCGGTATATGTTATCATCAGATGTTTATTATCTTAAGCTTTTGTATATTGATAGAATCAAATTGTGCAAATGTGTTTCTGAAAGCTGTGAGATATAAGCTTTATTACTTCTTTCTCTATTTGGGTGCCCAGAACCTGTAGATATATCTGGAAAGTAATGATGAATTTCACAAGATGCTGCGCAATTGAATTTAAAATAATTTGTAGGGTGTGAACTTAACTTTCAGAGGACTAGACTCCAGGGGGCTACTGGGCAGGAAAAAAAAACAATTGCAGATACAGTATTTCCAGACTCTGGAGGACAGCTGGGGTACAAAAAGTCTGTAGAAGTAGTCTCAAAAGAGGTACCCCAATTTGGTCCAATTTTAAAAATTACAGAAGCATTTCTTGTTGGTTAGTCATGTGAACTGTCTTCATTATAACTTCTGATGCCAAGTACATATTTTATCTCTGAGCAACTCTTTACCTTAAGCATGGAGACAGTTTCTTCAAAGAATTCAACACTTTGAGTTATCTGAGAAGCAGAACTCGTAAGATCTGAGCTGCCAGCATTCCACTTTTTTACAGGTGGTACCAGAACACAGAAGGCCAACACAAAAGGCAGCATTGCTCATTGTACTTTTGCTACTGGTAAGCTAAACTATGCTGTGTTATGTTATATTTTTAAGCTGCTGTGGCCTGTGATTTAGGCTACAGTATTCTATTCAGGGTTGCATTATAGAGATATTGTGTCTCATACAGATAAAATAATTTTAAAAATAGAGAGAGAAACTTGTTATTAGAGAAATAACAATATCCTCATTTATTTTACTGCTTGGTATTCTGTCACATTGTGTAATTACTAGTGTTTCTTCACAAAAATGTGACCTCATTTTTCCACAGATCTTTCTTTGCCTTGTTTTTCTACTTCCCTTTCCAAGTGCTCATAGTTTGCATGCATTCTTTTACCCCAGCTCACATATCTTCTGTGTGTCATCACAAGCAAAATATGTCCCTTGGACTGTCATGTTCACCTCCTTTCCTTATATTTTTCTATTTGTAGGAGTAACAATGGCAGCTATATGTGGTACATTTATTGTCCTGGGTCACGTGCCTTTCTTCTTTTTTCAGTGATGTGGCTGGCTTGAGGATCACAACTCATCACCAGAGGAATATGAGGAAGTGAAGGAAAAGGTAGAGGAGAGAAGGATTGTACATGATCTGCTGTCTGCCAAAGATGTGGTTCATGAAACTAAGCCAAAGAGGTTCATCTGCCTGAATTACCTGAACTAGAATTAAATAATGGAACTTAAGTATCAGTCTGCTAAACCAGTACAGTGTAATGAATTTCCAGAAATGGATGCTGAAGTTCACTGCCAGGGAGATAGGGTTCTCTTAAATTATTTAATGATGTACTGAGATTTCCAACGTTTAACATCATGTGTGAAGCAGCTGGTTCTGATCATTTATTGTTTTCCTCCATGGTTCTTGAAGATAAGATTGCATCTTGAAAGAAATCCAAGAATAACAGGAAAAAAGTTGGTCTCTTTTGATACACTGAGTAATCACTAATCAAGTATTGTTACAATGTGTTGCAGAAGTAACTTTAATTTTAGGGAAATAGACACTGATTCTGCCTTGATATTTTTTTAATATAATGCCATTAATGTGGTACTATCAATGTTTGTCTCAATTTTGTTTGGCAATTGTAATCTAGATTGTAATTTTACCACCTTCATTTGCTGAAACAATATAACACAACATAGTGGTTATTTCTGGAACAAATTCAACATTTATACCCAACTGTTACAGTGGAACTAGATGCAGGAAAAGTTATTTTTGACAGGTATTCAGACTACTTTTCTTTCTGTAGTGGTTTTGTACTTAAAATGGTGGCTAATAAATCGAAGGCAGGGCAGTATCAAAAGTGGCAGAGAGGCAAAGGTGCTATATGGTAGAAGGCTTCAAAATGTAATTGGATAGAGAGCTTACTAGAGGATATCTATCCATCACATTTCCGATTGTTATAATGTATATTGATGTCGAAAGTAAATCTGTTTGCTTAAAAACTAAAGGTAATTATGTTATTTAACATTAGATCCTTTGTTTCATTTGCTTTGGATGTTTTTTTCTTTTATAAGCTTGATTGATGAAAGTAACAGGTTACATTTGTGCATAATTAGAATTTACTATCTGCACTTAAAAAATATTTCTCAAAACATTTGGGGGCATACGCATTTAATGAATGCATCCTCCAGATAGCATCAAGTTGAGATTTGAATTTATTTTGTTCACCCTCTTAGTCAGGAATATAAATTATTTTTCTTGCTTAGCAGCAAGGTTGGTTCCCATGTGGTAAAAGGCAAATTTGGAAGAAATATAAATAAATGCACATTGTTGGCACTTTTTTATATATAACAGTGCTATCTATGTAGAAATCTCATATTATTTGAAGTGCCAATTGGTATTAGAAAATTGAGAAATGTTGGCAATAAATCCAGGAGGCAACACTTTTAAGACTCCTAAGATCCTGAACTAGGTCAGTAATCTGTTGCAGTCACACAATATTTTTCATTTGGTAAAGCCAGTGAATTTCATTTCTTGATTTTAAAAGTTTAACCATGCCTTTTATTTATGGAACAGTCATTCAGGATGAATGACTAAAGTGGCAGTACTTTCATACCAAATTATTTCTCCAAATACTAAAAATTAAATTTTAAAACATGAATAATTACTATGCATTTTTAAAGAGAATTCTCAGAATTCTCTTATTTCCAGATAATTTTGGAATAAAAGTTGATTGAGAAAGAGAAGAATGAAACCTGATAGCCATTCATCAAGTTGCTTTCTCAACTGTGTCACTGTTAGTTTCTATATTAAGTAGAGCGCCATTTTTGTTCTTGTTTTTATAATGTAGTTGAAACTTGACTACCTGTTTGTGCTTTGTCTGAACTTTCCAATACTCTGGTATAATGCCATTCTAGTAAGCAATGTGGGTTTATGATATTAGTATAGCAGTCTCCATTTAGACAAGAAGTCATGTTTTGAGCATGTTCATCATTGCGAAGTTTACAAATAAAAGAAAAAGCAATCTAAAACAGAAAACTTTGTGTCATTGGTTTCCAATAGGCTACCACTGGTATCAATGTGCCGGTTTTTTTGGTTTCTTATTTTTCCTTATTTCTTTTTTTATACTTTCTTAAGATATTGATCTCAAAATACAAAATGGCACCAATGTGGCAAGTCTTATTGACAGAGTAAAATAATAATTATAAGTAACTATTATTAACTTAGAAAGAAAATGGACTATAGGTTTTCGGGGGAAATAGAATGTCCTTCAGAATTCCTACCCATCATCGCAGGGTCCAGGGAAATTAATCAGCAACAACAAAAGTACTATGCTGACATGCTGAAGGACTTAGGTTTCTATGAGAACTTCTCTTGCTGCATTATAAATACGTTGTTATAACTAATGCCCTTTTGTGCACATTAGTTCATTTTAAGAATCATAGAAAACATTTCCATTATTTCATTATTTTGTCTACCTCAGTTCTTCTCTAAGCATCTAAAGAAAAAAAAAAGGCTTTATTCTCTTCAGGATCTTTCTAATATTTTGTTCATTTTCTTTCTCTTCTTTAATGTGGGAGTGGGAAAGATTGGTTTCAACTGTATGGGCAGAGAGCTATTTAATAAACTATATATATTTAAATAATATCAAGTGAGGGGGTGCTTGTTTGTTCCAATCATAACCAAGTGGAATGAAGAAAAAATGATATAACATTAAGTAGTACTTAAATTTCTTTTCGGCAATCATGTCACAAGTTCTAAGTTGTATATTTGGTTATCTATTAAAGTGAAGAACCCATCTAGATTCTTTTCAGAGAACTTTACAGAGTTCCCTCACCTTCTCAACCTCATCTTTATTATGTATATATGTATTTATATATGCAGACACACATTTACTTATAAACCTATCAGTGTCATTACTTTTTAACACCCCCCCCCAAAAAAAAACATGATTTGTCTGGCAATGCATTTGTATAGACAACTTCAATACAGAAGCACATACGTAGTTGTTAGGTCTTTTAAAATTTCCTAATGATTAAAATTAATCCTCATTAATTAATGGGCATATGCTTTGTTGATTAATCTAACAATTAGAGGTGGTATTCAGCCAGTTCTGACAGGTTCTGGAGAACTGGTAGCGGAAATTTGGAGTAGTTCAGAGAACCGGTAAATACCATGTCTGGTTATTCTCGACCCCATCAGTCCCAGCTGATCGGAGTTCCAGCTGATCAGCTGGGTCTTCTTTTGTTGCCCTGCACATGAGAATGTATCTGGAAAACAGGTTAGTGGGGTGAGGAGGGAATGGGGATTTTATTGTATCCTTCCCCTGGAGTGAGGTGGAAATGGAGTTTTTGCAGTATATCCTTCCCCTGGAGTGGGGTGGAAATGTGAATTTTATAGTATTTTGAATACCACCACTGAATTAAACATACCATGCTTCATTTCTATATCTAAATCTTCGGCACATACTTCTCTAATCTTTCAGCAATAATTATCTAACTTCTATGTAAAACTACACAATGTAACCCATCCATTCCAAATATGTATTTTATTGCTGCTTTTTACACTATTGCATTAGATGCAGCCATGTCAAAACATACATTCCTGGGAAGAAGAGCATTATGGAAGTAAATTAAGCTGCTAATTATATTGCAAATTAACTATTATGATGGTAACAACCCACACTACCTAACATATCAATAGCTTTAGTTTGGTTTAGAGGTCCAAATTTTTTCCCTAATATTTGCATGTCAAAAAAAATCCTTTTGGTCATATCACAATGTATATTTTATTTCTTCTAAAAAGAGTTTAATTTCCATAGAGCTATAAAAGAGCAAATATATATATACTAATAAAGATTGGAATAAAATGTTTTCATGTTTCTTATTTACTGTGATAAAGTATCAAAGTATAATAGAAAAAATTAAGGGTAGTGAATCTCTATGAAACTATGTGTTATTTGCTTTCATTAATATGTTTTATTGACTTCAAATTTAAAATGTAAACTTCATTCAAATGGGTAGTTTAAGTCAAAATGATTCCATACCTTTACTTGTATCTGCACTCTGTGTACACTGTATTTTGCTACCAAATAAACATCTGTTGTCTTTCTTTGACACAATTAGAATAACTAGAACTTATGTTGACTCTGAGATTCCATGTAACATAGAACCCATTTTGTGGATTGCAAATTGACAACAAAATATAATTATGCAAGGAAGGGTTATCATTTTTATGGCCTAATGAAGTTTGTGATATTGTGCATAATTGTAAATGCAAAGTATGATTGTAATAACGATTCACATTGTAAAGGTTTCTTTGAGACAAGCTTTGCCAGTGTGGTTCAGTTGGTATTTGAAGTATGGTCATCTGCATCTAAACGAGTAGCTCCAAGACAATCAGATTATGTAGTAGTTACTTTGGTGAGAATATCGCGTAAGTGGAATGGAAACTTCATTTTAAGTCTAATATTAGACCTTGCTTTGGAAAATTCCTTTTAAATGATCACAAGCTGGGAATAGCAAAAGAATTTAACTTTCAACAGACAGCATTCTCAAAGAATTTGCTTATGTTAGGTCCCTGGGAAAGCAGATGTGAAGTTTAGTGAACTGAATTATTTTGACCTGATGCAGTATTTATGTCAATTATTAAGGTCTTCTCCCTGATCAACTGTTTCCAGATTATCTTTAAACATCCATTTGCTTGAGTAGGATAGTTTGATTGCTCATTCAATAAGCCTAAGATATTTGAATCAAATTCTTTCTTTTTTTTAAATTCTTGCATCTGCCATTTAGGTAGTAATATAACATCTAGAATAGATATTAAAGAGTGAGTGTCTGAATGCAGCTATTTTTAAATTGTGGATAAGTGTGCTGTTGTTAGTTAATAAGGAATACTTTAATGTGATTAGCCAAAACATCAATTAGTTTATAGATAGCCCTCATTTGCCAACTACGTGTTCAGTGATCAGTCAAACCTATAATGATGCTGAAAGTAGAGACAATTGGCCCTCAAAGTTGTGGTCAACACCACGTCCCAGCTGTAATCACAATTCAGAAACTTGCAACCAGCGCATGTGATGTAGTGCTTTACAATCCATAGTGATTCACGACTACAGTCAGATCTGCTGCAATTGAGGTTCCAGTAAGTTGGTGCAGTCACGTAATGTCATCCTTAACTACCACACTATTTAGCAATTGAGTGACCAGTCCTAATTCCAGTCAGTAAATGAGGATTACCAGTATTTTTCTTTGATGTACTGACATAATATTTAGAATTAATTGGACTCCATTATGTTTCTATAAGTAAGAACTGTCAAAAACAGTGTTTTGTTGGGATATAAGAAACATATAAATATGACTGTGTGACAAAAGCAAAAAATTTTAGAGGTTAATATCTCTTTTTGTATATTTTTTAACATTAAAACTTTTGGAAAAAAATGAAAAAAACTATCACAGACCAAGATAAAGTAGGAGGAGAAAAATAAAGGGGAAAAATGCAAAAAGAGAAATAATAGAAAAATAGAAAATAAAGAAAAAAGATATGAAGTATCTTCCAATATTATTCACAGCAATTATATGTATAAATATATGTAGCCTGTCTCCAAAGTTATCTCTTTCTTCTTCTTTCTATACTCTATTCTGTGTAATCATTGAAACATAAGTCATTTTGGGTTCATTTTTTTCATTTTTATACAAAAATTCTGTAAGAGGCTTTCAGTCACCAATAAATGTAGATAATGCTTTTTTAATGGAACAAGTCAATTTATCTATTTCAGCAAGATCTATTATCTTCACCAACCATTTCTTCATAATGAGTAGTGTCAAATCTTTCCAAATCTATGCCTATGGTAATATTGTTGCAATAGTAATTTATTGAAATTATCTTCCATAGTCCTCTTCAACTACATACCAGTAAATGAAATTTGACAGCTAAAATAACATAAATGGATTCTCCATGCCTTTACTGTGGCCAAAAGGGTGATACTGATACAAATAGATTTTCATTTACAACCATTAATTGGTGGTTCAAAGACTATTCAAAGCACTGAAAAAAGTGACTTACAACCAGTCCTTACACTTACAATTGTTGCAGTATCCTCACGGTCACATAGTCAAAATTTGGGTGTTTGGTAATTGTCATATATTTATAATGATTGCAGCATTTTGGGGTCATTGTGACAACCCTAGCCAACTTCTGACAAGCAAAGGCAATGGGAAAAATCAGATTCACTTAATTACTGCATGTTTCACTTAACAGCTTCAATAATTCACTTAGCAACCATGGCAAAGAAGGTTGTCACAACAGAAATTAGCAACATAAATTCTTGTCCCTGTTGTTGTAAGTCAAGGACTATGTCTACTGCTATATTGGAAAGATAAATATATATTATGGCCCCATTCAATCAATGATTGAAGATGGGATAACATTTACCACCTATGGACAGCCAATGGATAGCCAATACAGGTAGACTTTGTACAGTCAAATATAATGAAACTTGGAACTCATTTATACAAAATACAATTGGTTAAAATTGAATAATAGGGTTATATAAATGTATTAGAAATTAATAAGTACAATCAAACATGCTTGAGAATGTCATATTTAATCTTCAGCCATTTGCTCTTAACAAAATGCAGTCTTTACCTGCCATTTAGTAAAAAAATGTTTTGATTCTCTAAAATCTCAAGTGATCAAATTCAACTGTTTATAGATGAATGGTATAGCACATAATAATTAGTAATTTAAATGAAATATTTTCCTGAGGAGAGGGCAATTGATGAAAGCAATTTTAAATTATTAAAAATTTAAATAATATGCATACATAGTGCATATTATTATATAATTATGCATACATAATTTAGTACAAACTAGATTTTGTATCATAGAGGTTTCTTGGAAGATAGTATGTTATTTATCGTATTTGTTTGTTTGAATTTATATGACCTTGCTGCCAGTGACTCTGGGTGGCTGATAAAAGTATTAATCTCTGATGTTTAAATTTTCTATTTTAATATAAAGCTTTGTTTGTGCTTTGATGCTTGGATATTGCTTTAATTGAATTTATGCTGGTTGGACTTGTTTAATATATGTAATATATTTTGGATACAAAAAAATCAAATTCTGTTGCATTTGATATGATAACAGTGATAATCTTTGTGAAGTGGTTAAAGATATTAGGAATGTCATCTGTTCCTTGTTACGAGACTTAATGTTCTACACAGTGAAAAACCTTAATGGGATTAGATAATTTGTGGACCGCCCTCCCCCCATTTTGTGATTTCCAGAACTCTTCCAGGTTATACTCCCAAAACTGCTAATCTGTAGCAGTGTGGTTTTTCCTTTTTGCTGCTTTAAAAATAATATAAATAATATGTCAATTTTGCTCCTTAATTCCATATCCAATCTTCTCAAACAAAATATTGAAAAATTGACTCCAACTAATGTCAATACTCAAGTAACCTACTTCCTATGCTACCTAGCGAGAGAGAGAAATGTCTCTAGTTATGATTGCCTCTAAAATGCTTGGTAAACTTTTAGGTAGGTTTTTTTTTTGGATGTTTTTTTAGGCATCTGTATCCCATAAATTATATGTTGGTTTTTTTAAAAAAATATGTTTTATTTACAGTTTTTCTTTAACAAGCAATTTTTTTTTGTGGACTGTGCAATGACTGGGTTAACCTATTTTTCACACACTGCTCTCCATAAATTATATGTTGTTGCATTATAAGATTCATCTGTATCATTTTGGAACTGACTAGTCAGTCCTTCTGCTCTAAATTCTAATTTCTTGGTCTACTACTTTGTGCAGGTAAATCTCACTTGGCAATTGTGCAGCGGGTGAATAATGAAGGGGAAGGGGATCCTTTTTATGAAGTCTTGGGCATTGTTACCTTGGAAGATGTAATTGAAGAGATCATCAAGTCTGAGATTCTAGATGAAACAGATCTCTACAGTGAGTATTAAGCACCACAGTGTTTGCCCTCAGAATTATATAAAGGCCTTCTTGTAATAAAGTTTTCTGTCTTTAATTTTTGAGGCAAATTACATTTTGAGAATAATTAAATATAAACTAAAATTGAAAGCCTAGCCCAATTTAAAATGCATGTGACTGCCTTTGTATTGTAACAAAAAGAGTCACTCTTATCACCAAGACAGCTATTTTAGAAGATAATGGACAATTTTTTTACCATGTGATCAATTTTATACCTTTTAACTTAGCCTGATGCTTTAAAATGATCTGTTGCTTTTATTCAACTATCATTCTCGTTGTCTTTTACACATGGTATTTGAGAGTGTAAGAATATTGTCAGGCATTAGGCAGCAAAGTGTCTTGGATGAGCCCTCAGAAGCACTGTGTACGTCTTCTCTGAAAATGTCAGAAAATGTTTATTACCGCAGTGCATGGCTTGTAGTACCTCATGTGCCATCACTGCAGTTTGCTGTGGAAAAGAGGCAGACAGTTGTGAAAAAACGATGTAGATTGGACCGCAGGCATTTTGGAAGATGTACATGTATTTTTGTTATGCTGTCATATCTGATCAAGCATATTTTCAGATGCTGAACTAAGTAATAAATGCAAATACAGAGGCTGAATCCTAACAACAGAGAGCCTCAGTTGGGAGGGTATGTTCTTCAATATGTGAATTTGGTTTATCATCACTGGAGGCCCAAATGAGTTCTGTGACCTGGAATGTTTGTTAGTATACCAGCTATATCTTTTCCTGGACAGGGGTATCTTCCACTAATGTGTTTTTAATGGGATGCAGGCATCAGCCAAGTTGCTGAAGTATCTACCATATACACATTCTACTACTGCTGAAATAACTGCAGTGACTGGCTATTAGTTTGTAAATAAACTTCACAGTATGTAACTTCCTAAATAGTTTGAGAACAGCTCACCAAGCAGGTCACCTTTGGACATATAATCTTATGCAATCAATTAAGGAGATCCTAGTGTTTCTGCTGTGATCTGTAGACTACAATTTTCTGAGATCTCTATGCTATCCTTTCTTTAGGACACTTTCTACTCTATTAATCAGGTTGTTTACTGTTAAATACTTTAAGCTCCTATCAAAATATCTTTACCTATACCTTTTCTACATGAAGGCTGATCATTAATGTTTGTTTGTTTTATCAGATCTATTTAGCTGCCCATACACAAGGTGACTCTGGCCAGCATGCCTCAAAACCACTGGTTTATACATATTACAATACCAACTAAATTAATTATTTAATTTGTTAAAATTGTTTTGTTAAAAACGATTATTGAAATCAAGATTGCAATAGGGTCAAAATCAGAATGTTATGCACGATGTAACCATGGTACAGGCTTCCTGCTGTCAGGAGATCCCAAGGCCCGATGCAAAAAGCATGTGTTAAGACTTTCAGGATGGCTATAAGAGTTGGGGCTAAATTCGTGGCAAATAATATTGCAAAGGGCAGGTGCTACGGCAGAATTTTTTTTTCTAGGTCCCACCAGACAGATATTTTTTATGGATGGGACCTACATATGACTCCTGCCAGACTTGATGGGATGGATAGATGTAATCAAGAAGAAGCAGTTCCTCGCATAACATGGCCTCATGTCATGTAGGGCTTTGAAGATCAAAACAAGCACCCTGAATTGTACCAGGAGACAAATTGGTAACCAATGCAAACTCACAGTCCAAAGGCGTAATGTGTCTTTCTAGAGACATATATAATTGCCCATGCCATTGCATCTGGAGCTTCTGGATGCTCTTCAAAGGCAGCAGCATTGTAGTAATCCTTTTGGAAGATGACCATAGAGTGAGTAATTGTGAGCAGGACCTTATGATCCAAGAACAGGGGCAACTGGCACACAATACAAAGTTGTACAAGGCCCTCCTATGTGAAGAATGTGCAAATGACCTTGGGGTGAAAAGGGAAGGAATGCTGCCTAAGAAACAGACAAGAGATGTAAGAGCCCCAGTGGCTTAACCGTTAGGAAAAGAAACTTAGTAAGGACCCTTCCTGATGGATCAATCAGATAAAAGTGGCAGGAGGAAGTTTGTGCCTTCAGATTTGCAAGATTCTGTTAATGTAGCCTTCTCATAAAATAAAATTAGTTCATCTAAACCTGTTTCCTGTTTGATCTACGGAATTGTTTCCATAATGTCTTTATGTGGGGGTCAGAATAGGAGTCTTCCTTTTGCAGCCTCCTTCACAAGTCCTCTGGAATCATGAAAGAGTTGAGGAATTCTGTAGCTGGTTTGTGGAGAAGAGCTGAGGAAGAACTCTGTTTCTCAGGCAAACTTTACCTGATATCTGATCCCACCACAGACGTGGGTTCCTACCAGTTCTATCAGGTTCTATAGAGTAGGTAGTAACTCTGTTGTGATCTCACGGAGCCGGTTCTGTGGCTGGCTTTGTGGATGCCGTCATCTTGTATTTTTGACTGCCGCACGTGCGCTTGAGGCGCGACCCTGAGCAAATTGGCAGTAGTAAAATTCAGAACCCACCTCTGATTCCACCAGAGGAATCAGAGGTGGGTTCTGAATGCGCAGAAGCAGAAGCAAAATCCAAGAGCCACTGACAGAACCGGCTCTTTGTCCTCACCGCGGAGTTACTACCAACTCTATAGAACTGGAGAGAACCGGTAGGAACCCACCTCTGCATTCCACCCAATGCTTCTCTTATGAAAAGAAGGATTATTACATTATTTTGTACATGAAAAATAGCCAACAGTTTAATCTGATCCTGTAACTCCATTAAAATTAATGCAGTTCGCCTATTAGCATAAAACATGTATGGTACAGGAGAAACAAAAATGGCAATTATTTTTTGTCTATCATTATTCAAAGGAATTTTGGATTATTTTCTCCCCATTATCTCTTTTCCTCATTGTTGCCATTATTTGTAAAGCCAGGAACACTTCCTCAGTGTTCAGTGCCATAATTTTTAATGCAGAAAATCAGCAGTGGGACAGGGGTGGGTTCCGGATACTTTTGCTGCCGGTTTGCTCAGGGTTGCGCTGCGTGTGCACATGCAGCAATCAAATGCTTTGCATGCGCAGAAGCAAAAAACCAAGATGGCGGCACCCATGGAGACACTGATGCACGGCTCCGTGATGTCATCGGCAAGTTACTATCGGTTCTATAGAACCAGTAGGAACCCACCTCTGCAGTGGGAGCACTCTGACAGGTTTTTCTTTAAATGCTAGCCTAATGAAAACAGATCTTACATTAATTTGCTCAGTAGCTTGCTTTGATAAGGTAAAGACTTCGATCAAAAATTACCCAACATCATCACAAACTTTTAATTACCATAGATGGGCGGAGTTTCTCAGAGGTTTGTGAACTTCTATTTGTGCAAATAATAATAGCTTATAATAATTGGAATAAATAAATAGAAAAATAATAAATTGGAATATAAAAATGGAATCACAAGATAAACACTGGAGTGAAATGTAATGAATATGTTATTTGTTTTATCTCTAGCTGATAACAAGACCAAAAAGAAAGTAGCCCATCGGGAGAGAAAACAGGATTTCTCTGCCTTCAAACAGACAGATAGTGAAATGAAGGTTAAAATCTCACCACAGTTGCTTTTGGCAATGCACCGTTTCCTAGCAACAGGCAAGTGTGGTTTATTAAAGTTCTTATCTCATTAGCATCTAACTACGGTACTAAATTGTTAACAGAATCAATGAAACAGTGGATGGAGTAGAGAAGCTGTGTTAGGGATTTGTATATTGTGTCTCCTTGTTCATTATGTTCAGTCCTGATAGAAATTCTGAGAGTTTAACAGAAATAGAGCTAGTACAATTTAAAATTGTTCAAGGAGGCCAGGCTAAGGAGCAGCATCACGTTGCTTTCATAGACTTGATCAGGCTAAAACTGAACTGGATGCTACTAGGAAAATCATGTAACTTTCTTTGTCTTTCATTTAATTAAAAATAATTGCTGGAATGAAACAAACATGCAGGAGGACTGAATCCTGTTTGTTTTCCACTGTTAACAGATTGGAAGGGATCTTGTAGGTCATCTAGTCCAATACCACCACCACCCGCCCAAACACCATCTAAGATAAATCTTCCCCTTTTCTCTCCCTCCCTTCTCTGGTTTCTTTGCTTTCTCTTTTATATGTGTGCCCTTTTCCTTTTGGGAGGAAAAATATCTTAGATCCAATTTCCAGAGCAAGAAAATGGAAGAAAGATTTCTTCTTTAATTGCTTCCTCCACTTCTGATCTCTCTTTATGAATAGGCAGGTATTACCTGCAGCCTAATATTGCCCAGATGGGTTGATAAATGCTTGGGCAGTCTGAGCAGTGACATGGACATGGTGGGCATGGCACAGGACAGAGGTAATAAATAACATGTGTTGGCCTGAGACCTTTGCCATTCCACTGTTACATTTATTTTAATAATATGCTAATCAATATATTATATCCTAACAAATGTACTATACATTATCAATCAAGTTGTTTTTATGTTTTCAGAGGTTGAAGCATTTGGCCCATCCCAAATGTCTGAAAAGATCCTCCTGAGGTTACTAAAGCATCCCAATGTGATTCAGGAGCTGAAGTATGATGAGAAAAACAAGAAAGCCCCTGAATACTACCTCTATCAGCGAAACAAACCTATTGATTATTTCATTCTAATTTTACAGGTCAGACTATAATTATAAGCATTTATTTCTCCTGCAACACTCCTCTGACCAGCATGACTATTCAGTGACAGTCTCTAATGTCAGAAGGGTCATCGTTATTCCTGCATTTATACCTTGTTTTTTGTTCTGCCTGCATTGGGCAACCTAAGATTTGGTTAAGCAAGCTACCATTCATCCTAATAGTGACTGAATGGCTTTAAAAAAATAAATGACAGCTTCAGAAGTATTGGCAAAAGGTCCATTGGTAAGAGTGGGAGCGCTTTTTTCATTGCAAATAGTGGGAGGATGAAGCTGTGCTGGTTCAGAACATCAGGGAAAGGGAAAACGTCAAGACAACACTTCCTCCTTCCACAGTTCCAGTCTGAGTTACTTTTTTTTAGACTTCAATCAACGCTATCTTATTTAATGGGAAAATTATTATGTGTCTATTAAATTTTTGGGGATGTCTGATTAAAATTGGGCCTTGTATTCAGGAGTAGAAAGTACTTTTTAAAAAATCATAATTACATTGATAAGTGTCAGCTCTCTCTGGTAAACCAGACAGGAAACATGACAAAATGAACTAATTCTTCTTTATTGTAAGGCTACATTAATAGAAACTTGCAAGTCTGAAGACACAAATTTCACTACATGGTCCATTAAAGTGGGTCTTTCTTACGTTTCTCTGACATAAAGCGACTGCAGGCTCCTGCTTCTCTTGTCTGATTGCTTCCTAGGCAGCATCTCCTCCTCTTTCCCCCCAAGATCTTTCATACATTCCATTACAATAAAGCAGGAGATGAAAGAAAAAGGCACAATCTGAAAATGACCGAAGAAATTGCTGTTGACCCTTTTGAAGAAAAGGTGAAAATATTAGCCTGTGTAAAACCAGGGCCATGTATTAAATTCTTATTCAGTTATTTAATGTATTGATCACCATACAATTTTAGATATACTCCTAATTAATATTAACTACTTTTAATGAACCATTAAAACCATCCAATTAATTACATAATTTAAGTCCCTATAGATGTTTTCAAGTCATCATTTCCATTGCTCACTACGTTGGCTAGGGATACTGAGAATTGTAAGTAAGCAGCATCTGGAAGGTAATGTTATCTTGAGTTTTGGTTTTTGGCATCATCAAAATAGAGTGAAAACCAAATTATTTTAAAGTGGTGGGAACAGATTGGAAACAATTAAGCAGCAAATAAGCTTGAAAATCACATTTCCTCCCAAAAATAAATATTTTTAAGTCAATAACCAGAACAGATGACATTTTGATAAAATGCTTGTATGCATATTATTAACTCGGGGCATTATTTTATGGGTAATTTGTAATATGAATTAGACTAATCTTAGTTTTGCCTAATAAACTAAACAATTATGTATACTGTAGTAAGCAAACAGCACCACCTACCGGTTTGCTTTTAAAACAAATGAAGACAAAAAAAACCAATCAATTTTGTGGTCTTCAGGTCTGGTGTTTGACAATGCTATTTAGTTTAATGCATTACTTTGGTGTTTTTAAATAAAACTGAAATCTTCTACAGTATTTCCACTTAGCTATTGTGGTTTTGATATTCTCACAAATCAATTCACAAGGTAGTCTGAATGTTTGTTAGGAAAAATATCTTCTTCATTGATAAAAATAATTTGATTTACACAAATTTGTTTACCTCAGATACCTATGCAGATATTATTTTTAGAGAGAAAACAAACTGACTTCTGAAGCCTTTTTCTGATGGCCCAAAATAGCATGAAGAGTCATTAAGTCCTGAAGGAAATTTGAAATATGGTCGAGATATGGTTTAATATATTTTATTTTATAATTGCAGTTTTACTTGTTTTTATGAGGTATTTTTAAAAGCCCTTAAAATTAGTCATGAGGGGAAAAAATTGCAAATCTGACCTTAGTGAGTTAATTTACTAATATATATTATTTTTTATTAAAAAGTACTTCTGTATAGAGTATATTTATTTTCATTTTACATTCTTGTACACTGAATTTACATGTTTTAAAATTCAAACAGACTTTTGTTGCAAGAGTTGTTGCTTATATGATAGAAAATTCTAATAAATAATAGATACTTCTTTGCTCAACACAAACATAGTGATTTGTTTTATACTAAAAAGTAGAAGAATCTTCTGTTCTTGAAAAAAAATCCAATGTTTTTAGTTCCACACCCAGAAATACACTTGATACACTTGATGTAGTTGGTGAAAGCCTGTGCCACAACGTATATATTGCATAAACTTTCTTAGATCATTAGTTGCTAAGAATGATCCCACTTAATGAATGTTTAAGCAAAACCATTTTAATCTTATATTACTAATATAGTTGTTTTCTTGGCCTCTGTGATCAGGATCATAGTCTATTCTTGAGTCACTTATCTGCTTAAGTCACCTCTAGCTTTAAATGAATGAATTCTTTGTTATAGCCAAAGGCCTACAAGAAATAAAGTCCAGACAGTAATCCAATACTGAGTTACATAATGAATAATACAGTGTGAAACAAACAGATTATAAGATAAAAGCAATAGGGAATAAGTACTATAGTTGGAGAGGGAACTGTTTTTGATAGTGTATTCTTACTATTTATTGCTGTACTCGACATGCTACATACAGAATTGGCTGTGTATAAGATTGAGGAATTAATTTGGGTATCCTTGAAAGTTTACTAAATGAAGCATAATTATCATTATGTAGATCCCTTTAGAATTAACATTATTTCATTTATTTATTTATTTAAAAGATTTATATGGCCACCCATCTTAAGCAACTCTGGACGGCTCACAATAATCATAAAACCACTTAATAAAACAATAATAAAAACAATAAAAGCTGTAAAACAATAAAAACCCTGCACTATAAGTGTACCCCTTGAAATATCCCCCTTGAGATGCTTCACAGCAGGCTCAACTGTAGTCTTTCCATAACTTCTATGCACACAATGTCAGCACTTCAATAAAAAGCAAAGTTTTAATGGCCTTCTGGAAGACTAGAATGGTGGGGGTCTGTCAAATCACCAGTGAGAGGGTAGGAGCAGCAGAAAAGGCATGCTTCCAAGACCTCACAAGATTTCAGGGAGGGGACCTCGACTGTGCCCACCCTATCTTATCTAGTGGGTGTATATTTTTAGAGAGGGGCGGCCCCACAAATAATCAAGGCCCATGGCTTGTAGTGCTTTAAAGGTGATAACACCTGGAAGAAATCAGGAAGCCAATACAGCTCATACAATAAAGGTAAAACATAAGTGAACCTATGGGCACCCAATACTCTGGGTGCCACTGTGTTCTGGGCCAGTTGTAACTTCCAAGTGGACTTTAAGGGCAAATTTTGAGCTTTACAGTAATACAGATTACTGTAACTATTATTATGAGGTAACTATTATGTGAGCAATTGTGGTCCAGAAAAGAGTGCTATTGGTGCACAAAACAAATCTGTACAAAGCCTCCCCTTGCCATGGCTATATCTGCTCATTAAGCAGGAGCAGTGAATCCAGGAATCCCCCCACCCCAAATTATACATCAGCTTAGTCCAGGGAAATGCAATCCCATCCCTAGTCAAAGATGACACGTCACCATTCCCTGGTGGGCCAAGCATCCAATGCCAATCTGGCAAGATTAGTCTGAGTTGAGTTGAAGTCCCCATCCAGACCCGCATAGCCTCCAGGCACTCAGAAACACTGCAACAGCATCACTTGCCCAGCCCCACTAGAGATGTATAACTTAAGCCGCATTATATACAGCATTGTGTGAAGATATTTCATTTGTATCAAGTGTCCTTGAGTCAAAAGAACAGGTCCAAACTTTTATTGACTCATTGTAAATCTGCCTTCCAGCAGAGCAGAAGAGCAAATGTGAAGTCAAGCGTGAGAGAAGGCTTTGTGATGATTTGAGAGTTCCAAGGTGGCAAGATTCCATTTCCAGGATGTAATATTAAAGACTAAGGTTAACCCATTTGCTATTCAGCATCCAGAAATTATTGTTCAAAAAGTACCCTTATAGCATTTAGGCCAGTAATTTAGACTCTGATTTGAAGATTTTTAATGGTGCTCAAAATTTGTTTTATAACTCAAAAGGATTTTACCTTCCTCTGTGCTGAAATCTATTTTTTTTCTCATTTGCTAGATTGTCATTGTTTTACTACCTCACATCAAAATGTAAAGGAAATAACTTAACAGTGTAAATATTTCTTAAGATTTTTGATCATTTGAAGGGATAGTTTCATTTGTGAAATGTACTGTCAGTCTTCCTATAAAGAAAACTCTCATTATCTTTCTTGGCGCTTCTTAAAAACAAGGTCATTAAAAATATAGCTAGAAATATCAATGTTATTTTTTCCATTTATACCCCATTTGTAAAAAAAAATCTTTTTTTCTTTTTTTCTTGAAATTATAGTCATTCTAAATGGGGGGAAAACCAAATCAAAAGTAAATGTGAGTGTAGGTCATTCTGTCTTGGCTATTTATATCCAAATATGATACAGGTAATTGTCAACCTATGACTACGATTGGGACAAAAACTTGTCATAAATCATTGTGGTCATAAGTCAAAGTCAGATCTGATTTTATGACCATTTTACAGGGGTAGTTAAATGAATCCAACTTCCCCCATGGGTGTTGGCAAAAAATAATAATCACATGAACGCAGAATGCTGTAAATGTCAGCTGGTGGCCAAGTACCCAAATTGTAACCATGTGACCAAGAGGTTGGTGTGATTATTGTAAATGTGAGAACTAATGTAGAACTGAATGTAAAAAAGTAAGTCAATTTTTCCAAGACCGTCATAACTCTGATCTTGGTTAAACAAATGATCATAAGTCAAGGACTATCTGTAAACCTAATGTACCAAATGAAGCTGAACAAATCCCTTTTCTGTTAATGGACCGCTAGTGTTCTGAAATTTAGATCAAATTGCATCCTCTCCCAAAGCATTCACAGCTGCAAGAGGGTAAAACCTCATGTAATGTAGTCCATCAATCCAATGGTCGAACTCTAGAATTGCCAATTCACACAATCTCTATTTGGCTAGTTTGAGAATCAATGGTAGTGGTCAGGTTCCCATTTAGTCATGTAGTTCACTGAGTGGGTTTGGTCCAAGTACTGTCTATTAATCCACAGCACCTTAAACTGTTTTGAAAGAAAGAAAGATACTGTCTGTATTACATGCTGAAGAGTTTCACAGAAGGCCTCAATTGCATTTGGATCAGAAAATCTTTTCATCTTTTTTATATAGAAATATATATATATATAACAGTATATCTAACAAATTTGTAGAATTTGTACTTATAGAAATTGTGCCATTGTCTATTGCTCCATAGAGATTTTGGTTGGGTTCACACATTATAATAAGTCATAATATAATTTGTTTGGTTTTAGTTTATAATGATAAACTACCCGTATTTTTCTAAGACGCACCTTTTTACCCCCCAAAAAGAGGGTGAAAACTTGGGTGCGTCTTATACACCGAATGTAGGCCCCCCCCAGCCCCCCCACCCTTTGGCCTCTGCCTCCCA